>JAAOAS010000685.1:0-25213 GCA_013396035.1 Fusarium pseudocircinatum | reverse complement strand
TTATAACCCTGTTTTATTATAGCATATTCGCGTTATAAAGGTTTTCCTATATATTACGCTAGTATAAACGTCAAGCGTTAAAACGCCTACTATAATACTATTTTTAATTTTTGCTTCTCAGTCTAGTATATACTGTCTAAGCGCCACTATATATACCTTAGATCCGGGTTTATTAAGATCGTAGCAATAAACAGTCAAGAATTCCATAAGTCATTGATCAAGATCTTTACCTTGGTGTTTTGCCTCAGAAAGAACTACTGGGGTAATTCCGTGGGAGATTGATGTACTAGAACAAGATGCATTCCTGGCTCATGCGGTAGCATTTCTCTTGCGTCGTCGAGCACGGAGTACTCCATCTATCTGCCGCAAAGTGGCAAGTATCAGACCAAATGCCAAGAGTCCAATATTGATACTGAAGCCCCGATGATAGAGAGGCTTGTCGTCACTTTGAAACAATTGTGCTCCATAGATAGCCCCGATGTTGGCGCTCATGATGATCATCGCCATAGCCAGCGATCTCTCCTCAGAGTCCCTACAAGCTAGAAGAGACATCCATGTGATGTTCAAGGGATGAGGTAAGTTTGCAAAGGTTTGAGTCCAGACCACGCCGAAGTACCTCACGCCTTGGCTTTTCCGCCCGCTGAACGTGCGGTTAAAAATGTATCCTAGCATGTGCATGCTGATTCCAGCCATTACAGTTTCGCCACGGTAATTACTGCAAGTTCAGATTAGCAGGCAAAGGTTGCCAGTCAGGGACAACCGGGTACTGACAATCGGTCTGAAACCCAACTGAGTGCGAATGACACTGGCACTTGAAGGAAAAGTCCAACAGCTGCCATCGCATTACTTTGCAGCGGAGGGTATCCTAGGCTTTTGATAATAGAAGGCGAGTATGTGTCGAATCCCCGAAAGGGCCCGTTATTAGCAAGCGTAATGCAAACATGTATCCAGATTCGCCAATTAGAAAGCTATTTGAAGCGGCATTAGCAACTCGATCACGTAAATAGTGGACCTTTTGGAAGTATTTCCACCCACGGCATTTTTGAAAGCAGCAGTTCCAATTTTCTTCCTTCTTTCTTGTTGACTTGGGTTATCGAGATTCATTCTAGCCCGAAGAATGTGCAACTCCCTCGCGGTGAAGACTTGATACTGGGGAAGGAAGAAAGTGGTCGGTTTGTCGATTGAGTCTGGGAGGAGGAGGCCCAGAATCACTCCACTGACCATTGTGAAGCCGCCCATGATGACAAAAAGCCAGAACCATCCAGGATAGCCACCAACCCCCTTCATATGTAATATACCATATGCTATTAGCTTAGAGGAAGCCTGGCCAAGTTGCTTTCCAAAGAAGAAAATCATCACACGCTTCGCCGTCTCAGAACGAGTATACCAAGTGCTCAATGTCCATAGCCCACCGGGAATATACCCGGACTCTGTTACTCCAAGGAGGAATCGGGTCACCAGAAAGCTACTGTAGCTCGATTGCCATGCTTGAAAGGTGCTCACGAGACCGAATAAGAAAAGCTGTATCGTCAACCAAATCCCGGGTCCAACTCGATATAAGATCATGTTTGAGGGAATCTCAAATAGCACAATACCTAGGGATAACAGCTGTTGACCCACGTTGAATTGGAATTGATCAATACCAACATCCTGCAGGAATGAGTCAGTGATGGCGTTTGCAATATTTCCTCGATCAAGCTCTGTTCAACATCACGTTAGTATGGGGACTAATGGAGACCATGTTCTGGATGACCACAAACGCAAGCAGAAGAATCCCAGAGTCAGAAGAGGCATAATCACACAGTCCAGCCTATAGTTCTGCTTAGTCAAACCCCTCACAGAAACGCTCCATTCTCGAGCACTTACTTCCTCTTTGCCTGAGCCTCTTCCTGCTGGGTCCAATCAACTTCCCTCAAGGCTGACGACTCATTGTTATCCACTGGAGATACTTTCATCTCGTTATCCGTAGCATCGGAAACAAAATATACTGACACCATGATTGCCTGTGCTGCCGATGTCCGAGGCACAAAGTACGGTGCATTTTTTGCTTGGGGTTTCGTTCTATTTCTATACTGCGCCTAACAACTGGCAGGTCGCGTCAACACCTGACGTTAGGTGTTACATCAAGCACGTTACATACACTAAGATAACGCTGTAAGGGCCAAGGGGCCTCCGAATCACTGTCAATAGGTCAGGTGCCGGCTTGGCAGAGGAACCCCAGTCTTGCGCCAAGTACAGAATCGGTCCGTACAGGATAAAAAGCGGAGATATGGGAATAGCTTCGCGTAGACACAGGCCCCATGAGATCCAATCACGTCAGCGTCGGCTGAGTAAGCGTAGTTCGCTATAATACTCCATAATGGCATCAGTGCCAGGGACCATAAATTCTTGGAAGCTTGCGCGAAAAAAAATGAGGGATGACCGGACCCGTCTGGAAGGACGATAAAGTTATCAATTCCCTGTCAGCCATCCAAAAAGTCCTGCAGATTGGGTAATATTCATCATGAAGACTTTATCGGGCGACCAACTAACAGCACTGGCGGGTCAATATTTTGCCCCTCTTGGGCTCTACCAGCACACCAAGGATCTCCCTTTCCTAGGTAGTCTTAGTTGTAATACCAAGACTTTGACTGCTGGACAATGGGCCGAAGTCATTATTGAGTATACCGTCGGTGCCAGCGGTCTGGCCGATGGGGCCTGGATCAAGGGAACGTTCAAATTCTACTCGGACTGGGCATTATTCCAAACTTCTGATCCACGACAGAACAACTATGTGTCGGTCGAGTATGTCGCTGCTGAGTTGCATCCAGGCCAGACCCCTGCAACGGTACAGTCTTTGTCCGTCCGTTTCGATCAGAAAGGCCACGAAAGACCCTTTCAGAAGGCCATTATTGTCGACGTTATCGACGGCTATCTAAATCCTAGCGACAAGATCATTGTTCGCCTAGGCGACAGGAGATGGGGTGCAAAAGGCACACGGGTACAAAGCTTTGTTGAGGAGAGCTTTTCAATGCGCTGGTACATCGATCCTGTTGGCACGTCGAGGTTTGCTCCCATCAAACCAGACATTGCCATCAGCATCCAACCCGGGCCCATTGCAAAAGTCCGGACCATTACTCCACGAGCCGTCCGTCCGAGCGTTCCCTTCCCCATCAGAATCTACACTGAGGATATATGGGGAAACGCCACCACCAATGTCGCAGGCCTGAAAGCCGACATCGCGTTGACACTGGAAGGCTCGTCTGAGCCAACATGGAAGGAGTCAGTTTCGCTACCTAGTCAAGGTTGGACTGTGGTGGAAACGACCGTGATGCTGCCTGAAGAAGGTGATTACGTATTATCAGCATCGATCCTCGACGAATCATGCGTCATCGTTGGTAGTGCTACGGATTATCTCGCTATTGATGCCAGTATTCCTGTGCCCCGCGTCTTCTTCGCAGACCTGCACGTACACTCGGACGATACTGTGGGCACCAACTCGACCACTTACAACTTTTCGTACGCGCAAAAGATTGCTGGCCTTGATGTTGTAGGATACACGGCCAATGACTTCAACATCACCCAAGAACGATGGAGCCAGACACTTGACATCATTAAATCTACAAGTTCAGAGGGCGAATTTGTTGTATTCCCCGGCACTGAGTGGTGCGGCAACTCCGCAGCAGGCGGCGATCACAATGTCGTGTTTCTCGATGACCCACATACTACACCACCTGAGTTTCCCTTTGATAGGCATGGAAATGTTGTCCGCAGTTTTGAGTGGAACGAGCACGGCCCTGCTGAACTGACCCCTGGCGCATGGCCGCTAGATGAGGTGTACGCCACTTACGCTCACAACCCAGAAAAACACCTTCTGATCCCTCACGTAGGGGGCCGTAGGTGTAATCTCGCCTGGCACCACCCCAAGCTCGAACGTCTTCTTGAGATTGGCAGTGCGTGGGGTTTGTTTGAGTGGCTACTCCGTGATGCAGTCCAGAGGGGATGGAAACTTGGAGTGTCTGCAAATTCAGATGAGCACCGGGGTCGCTGCGGAGGTGGTGTCCCCGGAACCGCCGTCTTTGGCACAAAAGGTGGTCTAACCGGTGTTCTTTCCAGTACGCTCGGAAGGACTGAAATAGCGACCGCGCTCCGAGCTCGCCGGACTTTTGCTACTACAGGTGAACGATTGGTAGGACTTGTGAGCACCGAAGACGGGCAGCTACAAGGCGACGATATCAAAGCCACTGCCGAAGAGCCTCCAAGACTAAAATACCAGTTTTTTGGGAGACATGGCTTCTTATCTATCGAAGCGTGGGACGCTAGTGGACTGATTATGGAGCGAAATCTTCAAAAAGAAGCCTCCCTTCAGAAAGGGCCAGCGATACAAAAGAAATTACGTGTTCAATGGGGAGGAGCTCGCCTCCTTGATCGCTACCGCGAGGTCGTCTGGCATGGGTCAATTCTTATCAACGGTGCACAGGCTTCACACATTAAAGTGTTTGGGGGCATCCTGGACGATCCCGAAAGCGTGGCTGCCGTCGAATCTGAAACCCAAATTACCTTCAGCTCCAAGACAAGTGGTGATTTCGATGGAGTTGATATATTCTTTTTGGGTTCGGATTTACCTGAAAGCATCAGTGTCACAGGGCTTCTTGGAGGCTATGTCAAGGTCGGCGATGCACTGGCCGGTAACCCGCATAAACCGCAGCCTCGATTTAACTTGGTTGCGTCGAGAGAAGAATTGCACAAGAGTGGTGGTAAACGTATCGACATCATTGGCGGTGCGGACATGTTTGTATCTGCCGAGGTGCTTGACGACGTCCCGCTTCCTAGACGGGTCCAGGGGCACTTTGAAATTCACAGACAGAGCGAAAAAGAGTTACAGCAGGCCCGGTCCGTCTATTTCGTTGGAAGGGAGTTCAGTGGCGGCAAGGTCATAACAAGTCCGGTTTTCATAGAGTACTAACATGTTTCCCAATCGCTGATACATGATGATATCGAGATTCGGGATCCCTAGCTATTCAATGAGCAGAGTTTTATCAACAAACTGCAAAAATGAAGCAGAACCTACAGATCATGACCTACTTTGAATTTATACAGTGTTATTTGCAGTTAAGAGTTGTGGCTGAGAGCTTAGATCAGCAGACAGAACTTAGAACTTCGCCCGCGAGACAGATCAGGGGTAGGACAGTAACTAGACTACTGATCTTCATACAAGGCCCGCTAATGCTCAACCAGATGACGACGTCAGCTACCGGGTCTGTATTGCATTACTGACTGTTGATCGCACAAGAATGAATCTGGTACAGAAGGTGCTTACAGAGGTAATCCAGGCACTTTGAAACGTACGAGAAACGAAACAGACCCGAAGCGTAATACGAGTACTAATCTATATCAGTGCTTTAGAGATGGATACCTAGGTCTTGATGATACGAGTACGAAGATCTAGTTATAGATGAGACTCGACGAGCTGTGCAAGGAAGGACAGTGCGATGATAGCCTGATCCTTGTTTCAGAAACGTGACTCTGGCATGTTAGTCAAGGTGTCGGAGAACGACAAGACGTTACTGGTGATGACAGCGCCCACAAGGCGCACTGAATAATGTAAATGGCAATATTGGTGGCTATCGCCTCTAGTATAAAGCAGGTAATAGACAACTTATAATTTACTGTGAGGGAATCCAGGACGCAGTTCTATCACTAGTTTGAAGTAGCGTTAGTATACGCTATAACCTACCCTCTGCTTCCACTTCAAGACAGACAGTTTGCTTCCTTGCCTGCTCTATAGAGCCACCATCTAAGTCCTTCTGCTTATTGAGCCCAAAAGGTTGCCTGGCATTACGGAACATGAATTTCCCTCTTGCGCTCGTATCTTGAGTGTACGCATCAACGCGCGAGTTTTCTTGGGCTGCTCTTGTGGACTCTGGTGGCGTGCTTTTCGGATTGCGGAGTGTCAGTAATGGGATAAAGTCCGGCACTGGAGGATATATTGCCCGCGGTTGCCTCGAGCCACTCAACTCATCTTGCAAACGGTACGTATAGTATAAGCTTTGCGTAAATTTTCGCGAAAATTAAATAACTCGGCACTGTACGTACTTGACGATTGGAGTCGCGAGCAAGGTGTTTGCATTGAGTCGACCAAGCCACAGCCATTGCATCCCCTTGTTCTCTTCATCAAACGGTCGGATGGCACATTTCTCCAAGCAGCGCGGCAGGTCCTCGTCGTTAGCCAGTGTAGTTAATCGAGTCCCACCAATAACGTACACGTGCAATCGCGACTCCAGGAATCTTTGTCAGTATCGAGCGAAAGTTAGCTGCTTCCTGAATGCGATGCACGATGCTCTGACCCTTCAACCCCAAACATAAAAGTCTCCATTCATTTCAGCTACATACTGGAGGCCGGGCCGTGGCTTGAGTCAAGTCGTTGGTATGGAGAAGAACATGACTGAACCGTTTTCCTCAGTTTGTAGGGTAGGTTACGCACTGCCAATTCAGCCCCACACAACGCTTCATCCATTCTGACTTGAGTATATTATGGATGCAGGCTTTACTTCTTGATTAAAAAAGTCTTGAGTTTCGTGTGATATTTTTATTTCTATCGTTACTTGTGTTATTGGAGTTAGAATTGAGGCTCTTTTAGTTATCTTAGGTGTGGCCAGAAGTGCACTGGCGACGGTGGGCTCTGCGTGAAAAGAAAGTGGAGTTGGATAATTCAGCATAACTTAAGCTTATTACTGCGCAATGCTGCATATCTCCAGAGACCCCAGGATCCAGATTCACCCCGCATCGCTCACCATTCCAGATGGGGCTAGAACTTGGTCTTGCAGATTTACGCTCCTCCTCTGGTAAATTCATTGCTGCCACTGGCGGCCCTTTACTTTAGTTGCTCCCGCAATTAGTTGCTTGCTCCAACGACAAGCCATGGGGATACTTTAACGGGGATACTTATACTGGTGTTTAAATCTTCGCTGCTTCTACGATTAATTCCTTACTCCAGCGATAAAACTACCCCTAAAAATAGATACTCTGGATATTCACCGGATAGCAATATTTTAATTCAGCACATTGTCAATCCATGTTAAGCCCTGCTCTCCTCTAATACCCCCCAACACAGACTCACACTCTTATCAGAAGCTTTAACATATCATTTGATTATAAAGGCACTTGTCTGCTTTGTGTAAAATCGCCTGCGTCTCTTTACGTCCGATCAATGGATTCAATCATGTGAATGCTGTTAATGAATCTATAGTATTCGTTTTTCTTGTTACATAATCGCCGAGGGCCTAATTATACTGCTAAATCACAATTCCTCCCAAATAACATGGAGATCTTGGTTGTTATTTCCTTATGTCTCTCTGTTCGGTGCTCACGTTAATGTCATCGCGAGCTTGGCGGTACGTCGGGACATAACCCCTCCCTTACCTGCAGGCCTCAGTTCGGAATAACTTCTTCCGACCCTCCATCAGCAGCCCAGCCTCACTGTCGGAAACGCAGCTGAAAAGCAAGTCTGATAGGTTTTTGTTCCCTCCACCCATTCAAAATTGTCCTCATTCTCAGACACGCAATGGACCTCGCTCAATCCTCACAAGCGGTTACATCTTCTATCCCTAAGAAGGGTGATCACATCTTACAAAATGCTATCGATTCATTTCGGACCGTGCTTACACCCGAGCAGCTTGCCGAGTTCGATTGCATTCGATCTGTGCCGGATACAGACGCGGTTCTTGTATTCACGGCTGAATTAGACCTTCAACGACAAAACCATAAAGGCAAAAGCATCGCCAGCCGACTATATCCCGTCCTTCAAGCAGTGCACAATTTTACCTCTATTATAGACACCTTCGTTTCATCAAACCCAACTATTGCAGCTCTTGTTTGGGGAAGTGTGAAAATGACAATGATGGTAAGAGTGTGACTATGACTTATATTTCTATCACGATTAATCATTACCAGATAATGCTCAATGCGGCGCCTTATTATGAAGCCTTTGTTGAGTTATGTATGGAGCTCGGCACGATTTGCCCCAGGTTTGAGCAATATCAGGCTCTTTTCCCCGCTTCAGAACGCCTAAAGGAAGCCTTATGCACTTTCAACGCCGCAATCATCCAATGCTGTCGGCGCGTCATCGCAATGCCGAAGAGCTCGATTGGTTGGACTTCGCCACTCAATCCACTCAATCCGTCATTCTGGCAGTCTTTTAAGCAGACCTTTGATTCTGATTTACAAAAGCTGCGCGATCACAGTAAGAATGTCAATAAGGAGATTAGACTTGCAGCAGATCAGTCTCAGCATCGTAATAACGAGCTCCAAAGACTAGAGAATGAACAAGCAGACCGGTCTAGGCGGTCGCTGAGTCGCTTTATGTCCCGCACGCGCGACGATTTCGACACAATGCACAGGTTGCAGATCATGAGAAGGGAGGAGCTAGAGAGTGAGTATCAATCTTGAAAAATAAGGACATATTTAACATGTAAAAGGAGAAGACAATCAAAAGCTTCTAGATTCTTTTTGTTCTTACGATTACATCAAACCTTTGAAACAGGCCCGTCAGAAGCGATACCCCAGATCTGCAGAATGGATCTTCAGAACGGACGAGTTCAAACGCTGGGCCGATGGGACTACACCAGGTTTGCTTTGGTGTTCTGGAAAAAGTGAGTCTTGCCAGCGTCCCGGTGAACCAAGTTTCTCTAATACTTCGTAGTGGGGTCGGGAAAGTCAATCGTCTCGTAGGTACATAAACGCGAAATTGAGTTGTCACTGACGACAGTAGTGCGAGTGTGATCGACCACCTTTTGACTAAACGATCTAGCCCTGAGAGCCATGTGACGTTCTTTTTCTCAAGATTTGACGACTCGGAGTCAATGAGAGCTGAAACTATTCTACGAGCTCTATCCAGGCAGTTGGTTACCATCCAGGATGTTTCAGGTCCTCCAAAGCAAGCTTTGGAGACACTACAGTTTGCTTCAGAGGATATCTCATCGGGACTTTCTCAGCTCTTGACCCGTCTACTGTCAAGGAAAGGCCCACCGTCGTGGGTTATACTGGACGGCATCGATGAGTGTGAAAGAGAAGAGCGCCAAATACTCATCAAGGTGTTGAGATCAACGCTGGATAAGGGTGTGAACGCCAGACTGTTTATTACCAGCCGAGATCACACGAATTCCATATTAGAGGGAGCTTTTGTCAAACTAGAGCAAGTTTTCATGAATTGCCCTCTTGCCCAGGATAGCATGGCACAACTCGTTGACCAGGCTGTGCAAAAGTGTCTTGATGCTGAAGAGTTATTGGTTAGCGACCAGAAACTCATAGCTGAGATCAAGAAGACTCTTGCAAAGCACGCCGATGGAATGTATGTTTTCCAGATATTGCTGTAACTGACAGAAGCTGATTTCATATAGGATTCTCTGGGTAACTCTTATCCTCAGACACCTCTGCAGCCAACCAAACAACGAAAGCATCCGCGAAGCAATTACTTTCAAAAATCTACCCAGGAGCCTGACGGAGATCTTTAACCGGATCTTAGATCGCACCATCTCTGAAGAAAAGGATAGCATCGTTCAAAGACTTCTTCTGTGGATAGTCGCGGCAAAGCAACCTCTAACGCTTTCCCAACTCGAGGAATGCTGTCTGATTAAGCCACTTCAAGAGTGCATTACCCGAGATCGGTATGTGAATGGAATACATCTGATCGACAATTGGTTCCAAGGTCTCGTTGAAATCGACTATGAGACAAAGACAGTTCATTTTATCCATGCATGCGTTCACCAATTCTTTCTCACCGCATCAGATAAACCCGCCTTTTCGAACTTCCATATTCACATCCAAGATGCTGACCGCCACATTGGAGAGGTTTGTGTTACGTACTTGAACTTCAGTGACTTCAAGACAACTTTAGCCCGAGTTCGTCCTCCACTTCCACCAATAGCCCCCGATGAGATCTGTCAGAAAGCCCTCAGTAATGAGTGGAGTTGGCCTAAGATCCTGAGACTTTCTCAGAGAATTCACGGTCACCAGCGACGGGCTGCTTATATTGATGCAACTATTGTCTCATGTACAAGAGCGCCTGATGTAACTGTTCAAGAAACGATGATCCTCAAACACCCATTTCTTGCATATGCCTCGGCCTATTGGCTCTCACACTCGGCTAACTTCGACCCGGAGCATTGCCAAACATGGAGTCTTTGGAAAAATATGCTCATGTGTGGGCATGAACTAAGTGCGTCGCCAGTGTCTGAAGAACATCATCGGACTATCGATGAAGCCCTTATTCTTTGGGCTACTCAAACCAGGCACTCTGCAATTTTCCATGTTGTCGCTACGTCAATGGAGCTGATTGAACATTATCACGAGGCCATATTCGCCTATATATTGGAAGAGAGTAATATCAACCTTCTGCGTCGCTTGTTGAATACCAAAAATTGGGGCCAGGAGCTCAATTCACTATGCTGTAGAGCGGCGTATAATGGTCGTCTTGAGATCGTCAAGACGCTATCTGAAGCAGGCGTGAACATCAATATGCCGGAGTTTGGGGAAGCCTCTAACATCTGGGAACTTTCTGTGCCTCTTCAAGAGGCAGTTGCGGAAGGCCACATCAAAGTTATAGAGTATCTTCTACAGCAGGGGGCAGACCCTAATTTGCGGATTATGCCTTTTCAGAGTCGGCCGTTGGAATTAGCGGCAACATTGGGTGGCTGGAAAGGTCTCCAATCTTGCAACTTACTTATCAACGCCGGGGCAAACGTGAGAAATACCACTGTCCTCCTGAGGTCTTGCCTTCGTGGAGACAGGGAAATCATAAAGCTCCTTCTTAGTGCGGATGCTGATGTTAACGCCTTATATCCTGCGTCACAATGGAAACCCCCATCTGTAGGCATTTAGATCAATTATAGACTACTCTTATCATGCGCTAACGTCAACACACACCAGGACGATGCCTTTGCGCACGAAGGCAGCACGGCCCTGCTAGGAGCTTTCTCTATCCCAAAGCCAGAAGTTGATATTATTGAACTTCTGATTGAAGCTGGGGCGAAAGTAGATATAGGAAGTTCACAGGACAGTGGCTACAGATTATTACGAGAAGCGATCAGAAGTCGTGATTGCAATTTGGTAAAAATACTGATGCGGGAAGGCGCTGATCCTAATGGGAGGCCTGGTCTTGATCCTGATTATACTCCATTGGCGCTAGCAGCTGTCGACGGCTCGTTCGAAATAATGCACTATCTACTGAGTACTGGTGCTCGGGTTGTTGGCTTCGAACTCATAGCTGCGAGAATACCGGTTCATTTTAAAAGTGGAAAGGAATATGATGAGCTTTTAGCTGCATTACAACAAGCAGACCAACTATAGGTAGTTTTGCATCACACTATCTCTACGAGACCAAGTTAATAATGATCATCTGACCGAGAGACGGAAAAAGATATTGTTGCTGATCTCCATTGCGTTGTCAACCTTCAGATGTGGACACTTCCAGATGCCAATTCTCACCGTCACGTGGAGGGTCACGGAATCTTTGATTGACGAGAAGAGCGTTGTATTTCAATCACTCTATGTGGCTGCAGTAATTCCTCTCCGTTCTTTTCTTAGATATAGAGTTCTTTCTCAAGAATCCAAAGGCATCTTGTTTAATTCCCTCCCGATAACTATTGCACCCGGTATGATATTGCTCTTGGATTGTGCGGTGTCCACCTGATTTAGCAGCGTCTTTCTTATTGCTTTCTCAGAACTGACACTGAGTTGGCGTTTCACAGAAGGTTGAGGGGGCTTCCAGATGGTAGAAATATTATGTCATCATCAGGTGAAAACTTTGACTTACGACGCGTTCCCCCTCGATTTGTTTTTAGAATCACAGTAATTCTTTCATCCGCGCTGTGTATGCTTCTTGGACATAAGTGACGTGTCTGACGATGATGCATGACTGATCAATACAAGGAGTCACATTAAGTAAGTACCTGAGAATATTCGATCGATAGATTCATACTTATTGCGCAGCCTTTCGCTGACTCGATCCCAAAAATCAGCAACACCACCTGTGGTAACTCCTCAGTGCCGTCATCATGTCCCCAGATGAAGGACAAATCCAACAAGTTTTGGACGACAATCACCCCATGTTCTACGATTTCCCTGAGCTCGCGGTCGAGATCTGCCCGAAGATATGGGACCTGGACAGCCCAGAGATCCATGAGGTCTATTGCGACGAAGATGGTATCCGACAGGTCAAACCGCACCCGTTCCTTTCTGCTTGCCTGAAAGCCGCAGTCTCTACCTCTATGATACTACATATCTCGGGGGCACGGGCTATTCTGGAGATGCAAAACTGGCAAACATACCATTTCACTTCGACCAAGACCATTTCCGCCTCCATTATCCTAATCCTATGCCAAAATTCAGTCTACGCCGGCTTCTTGATCACTCGACAAGGACCATACTGCCACCTGACAGTTTTGAGGATTCAAAGTGGCTAAGCCGTCGTGACCCCAAGCAAATGGAGATCCGGGCCTGTCTTGCTAATATTACCAACTATCTGATCCCTGTCCCCGCCCTTTGCATTCCGCGACTCTTGCCCCGCCGACGCCTACAAGAGGATGGTAGACACATATGAGAATGCCCAAAAGGAAACGATCGAGGGGATGGCAAACAAGTTACATGGTCAAGGATCGTCTCCACCATCTCGCTCGTTCGATGAAATGGCCGCGCAGGAGTCTGTCGCGACCTACTCAAAGACCCCAAGGCATGGGACATAATGATGGAGAAAGGTTTACCACACAAGCCAACAGTCGAGGAAATCAGGAAGGCCAGATTGCCAATGCTTGTAGATACTCCATGTCCTGACGGAGTTATTGGTGTCATGGGATTGTAAGAGATGTTGGTGCAAATACCAGCTGATTATGAATTGTCTAGGCTGCTGAGAGGCGAGTGGGGGAGAATCGTTTTGGAGCCGGAACGTGTCAATGGCTCTTCACATACTGACGGTGGAGCAAAGTCCCTTGAATAGAGACCGAGATTAGAAAATGAGAAATGCTACTTTATTAAACCAAGAATTGTCCAGTGTTAAGGTAAAAGACGCCTGTCTTATTACGGTGCTCAGGCAGTGAAGTCCAAGTTGAGGGATTGGAGCATGGTGACATGAACGATCGGACCACGATGGCAACGCCGATACTCTTTCCACTGATATTTCATCATTTGTTCTCAATTGAGATTGTATTGAAATGCGGAAGCGTCAGCACACTATATTACCATGCCCGGCCCGTTTATCATAAGTTGTTGTTCTGATGGCCGTTTTGCCGGCAAGCTTTTGTGGTGTATTGATTTGTTCCTTTCCGTCTACTCTTGACCAAGACCTTGCGGGGGAAGATAGCCGGATTAAGGCGATTTCAACATCAAATGGGGTTTTCAGCTGTCATGCGACCCTGTGAATGCTGGTATCACGGTCGAGGTCAGCGTCGGATTCGGATAAGTCGAATCGGGGATGCAATCAACGGGATGGCTACTATTGCTACATCCTGTTGCCTATACCTCCTCTTCTGCTTAAACCTGTGTTACTATACAGACTAGGATAGACATTCAAGCCCGCCACTGTCATTGGAATTCAGTCGTTGCAATTCTACAGCTCACTGTTGAACTTGGATGATGTTATTGGCCCAGTTGCTGAGTATACCGTCGGTCGAGCACACCCCCAAAGGCCTCGCTCTCAGGAATTGCCTTTGCAACAGAAGCACAATCAGCCCCAAGCTCCAGGATCGAGTTCCGGATATGGATGGGTAGATCGTGGATGGAAAGGAGTTGCGGACACTGAAATGGCAGAAAAAAGCGATCGTGTCAAATGGTACGAAAGTTCCAGCTAAGTTCACTCAATCTTCATAGTCCACGGACAAGGTCAGACATTTGATGGCCAAACTTAGTGGGTGGTTCACGGGTTTAACACCAGCCACGAGACTCAGGAGATCCGATCCGGGTTCTTCAGATTTGTCGAACTCATGCTCCTAGGCAGCATTGTCGTGCAGCCTCTTGTCGGGCTCTGCCAAAGTTACCTGAGATTCGTGGAGATACCTGAACATTCCTCTCATGGCCAATGTGACACTGAGGGGAGAGCTGTTGGGAGCTAAGTATGTCCCACAGACGATATTCCCGTTTCCGTATCTCCGGCTGCATCTCTCCTGAGATCTTATGAGCTACGATAGCGTTTCAGGAGCTATAGTGCTCTTAAATTCTTCCAGAATTTATGCAAAGCGATTATCGCGAATTTCAGCGAAGGGGCGACTGCAGCAGTCTTGTCAACAACGTAGCCGATGTTCCATGCCCGGTTATCGCCTTTACCTACCTACCCCATGAAGATTGACCTTTATATCTGCATGTCTAATTATTCACTTGTTGAAGATACCAACAGCGCATACACCGCTTAGGGAGGTACTGAAGCTATTGGCCTGGATTGCCGAAAAGATTAGTTCTACCTCTCGGAATTGAAGATAGGGAAATGTGATAAGAGTCCGATGGTAAAGTCTTTATAAAATCCTCTATATATAGACCCTCTTGAGATGATAATCTATATCTAAATCTATTCAAAAACTCTTCTTATAGATCTCTCTATGAGCAAATAAGGATCCCTTTGAATGGCTCCCAGCAGTCTGAACGATTCAGGTCAGTCAAGGCATACAATAATCACACAGATTACTTACGACCAGAGTGTCGTCCAGTTCCTGGGGTTCCATCGTCCCACTCACAGCTCTGACCATACTTATGGCCATTGCATGCAGACTCTGATAGTAGACAAAATTAACATATTAGTGAAAGGAGACAGATCTTGGGGGACGGTTAAACATACGTGCATCATGGGCGATAGCCATAACGCCACTGGTGAGGAAGAGCGCAGAAGCGATGATGTTTTGGAATTGCATTTTTGCAGAATGTAATCAGATTTGTCTGTGAAATTGTAGGAAACTGTAAGGTAAAGAGTATAATAGTTGACTGAAATGAACGACTTTGGAAGGAGAGTTGGAGTCCTTTTATATCTAGCAACGGATTAGAAAATCACATGTGATTGTCGAATGAAAAGATTCATGTCAAGCGCCTAGGATTGTGCAGATACGATGAATGTAACGTAGCCATTGTCGCTAACAACGCGGCAATAAGAGACTCCCTTCTAAGCTTGTGTCGATCAATAACGCTCGGGCCGACATTTTAGGTTGTCAGTGTGCTCTTGTATATGGCTCAGCCGGCATAACAAGCTGTAATCTGGCGTGAATGGGAGTGCGCTTTGGCCGCGTCGATCTGTTACGCTGTGTGGCTTACCAGGAAGCTGATCCTACTTCGAGTGGCATCGTATAAGGGAGGCGCTTGTCCATGACATCACCTACAGGACTTGATGGCCAGTCCAGCTCTGGAAAGACTAGACAATTGGTCATAGTGAGAGAGAGGGATATACTCCTCAATCCAGGAGCAGTTTTTTCATTCTTTAGCAAACGAATCATACAGACAATTAAATGAGGTAATACAAGTTGAGTCCTTGACAGAGGAGGAACTCACATTCCTAGTTACTGATCTTGGGTTCTTATAACACTGGACATGCCTATATTCTATTACCTTTATCTATATTATCAGCACGTAACTTATTTTTCAATTCTCGCACTTAAGCTTCGATTTCAAGAGTAAACGAGACATGCATAACGTAAGACTAACAGCTGCATGAATGTGGATATGTTTCTAAGTCTTTGGGTTTAGTTTCAAAGTTTAATCAAGCAGAAGGATTTTAATATGTGATATAGTTTATCTAGGGCCTTGTAGAGGTATTCGAGAGCTTACATTCTCGTGTTATCCCTGCACTGGTTCAAGTCATCGGGACTCAATCATCTCTTCGGACCCGAGAGTTCTTCTCCTACCCGTGATTGTAACTCGACCGTATCGATTATCAAGTTATGTAATGAAGATAAAAATAAATATGCTGAAGCCAGTGGAGTAATGAGCAGGAGTCCTATCTGCAGTGAACGTCTATTGTTATAAAACTCGTCCTTGCTGTTTGACGCTACTTTTCGCTGCTAAAGCGGAAATTTCAAGAGCAAGTGGTTATCTATCGTCTTTTAGAGGTTGGTGAGGTGGGGCAGCACTAACTCATACCGGTCGACGAGCCATGAGATATTTTGTGCGTTTGGATCGTCGATATAGTTTCATGTATTCATATGATGTTCTGTTAGGATCCGCCCCATGGTGTCACTTACAGTTGCATCAACGATAGGCCAGAAACTAGTCCTCTGCAACCTTTCAGAATCAGTTTTGGCTTGGTTCGGCTCGCGAGGAACCCTGATTCTTTACGGTGTCTTAGTTGATGATGCCTATTCCAAGTTCTGTTGGTTGTCCGCTCCGAGTTCCAAGTATATTCTTTTTTAGTATCTGACTAGAGTTCTATTACAATGGAGATTTCACAATCATTACCCATGTCTACTCAACGCGATAGCATGACGATTTTTTGGTCCACACTCCAATACACTCACCCCATCGGATTACTGCCTGAACGCCCAATTATCTTGAACCCTGATGTTGTTATATGATGTGTTGTATGTTTTGTTTTAGGAAACCTCTCTACATACGATAATGCAACTCGGACTTCAATTTTGTCGCTCGGGACCGAAGTCAACTTAACAGATCCACAAAGGTAAGCCTCCATGCAGAAACATGTTATACGTGGCGAAAAATATTACAATCAAGGATCCACTTATTGACGAACATAGCCTTGTTTGCTGAGGGATTTTAACTTGAATTGATCTCAAGCCTTAACTCCTCAGGCTGGAATACCCCCAAGAACATGGACCTGAGCTTTAGAAGAAGCAGTGATAGACAGGCGATGCTCAACAAAAACTGCTGTGGTAGACATATGAGTGAATCTCGTGTACTCTATATGGATACCTTAGCAATGCTGGGAGCTAAATACATTGAGGTAAACCTAAAAAAACCCAGTTCAGGCCACAGTTACGCCAAATTAGCAATGTTAAAGACATCACTCAACTTGAGAAAATTAGTTATAAAATGACTTCTCTATAAGACTGCGTCTTGAAATGAAATTTTCAAAAATGCATCTTACTGTTATGCTTGGGGCTCTTGTCGTCGTTATTATTACGACAGAGTGAACTTCTGGTGCCTATGCTTGTTCGGGAGATGACACTCGAGATATATTCGGGGTCCGTAATTCTTTAGGAAACTGACAAAACTCGGGGTTGTGAGGTGGCAAGGGTTGCTGCAAGCTTACTTCGAATGGTACGACCTTTTGTGCCTCCTTTGGCTCTTATCATTGCTATTGTTACTCAATATCAGTGCCGTTCTTAGAACCGCCAGAGTCATCCCAACGGTGCCAGTTTGCCCTATGCCCACGTTGCCCGCGAGTCGATGAAATGAACCTAGCACCTCGCAACGCTCCTAGCCATACATGTTAAATAGCTCCTACTATCAAGCTAGTCCTTTTCCTTTTTACAGCATGACTCCGCTAATATATCCATCCACTTCCCGCGAGTACCTACATGACTATGTTTTAAATGCTGCCGAAAGTGATCCTCTCTGTAAAACTTCTTCGTACTGTTACACTCCCTAAACTTGTGGACCTCCTGCAAATGCCTTATGCGTTCATCCCAGTCTTGTTTCGTAGCGCAGGCCCTGTTCCCAGTACCGGCACCAGAACGTAGAAAGTCATCGCCACAATATCCGCACGTGTCACATTTTTCGGGTCGGTGACTGGACTCCTGAAACGCGCTATCATATCCTAGTAGGTATGAACAGGACCAAGATTGACGTCTTGTGTGGAGCGAGTTCTGATGTCTCTCTGCCTCATTCTTGTTCTTAAATCGGTTTCCACAAAATGAGCATTCGTATTGCTTCTCAGCCTCATGTGCACTATTATTACTGTTAATAAAGGCGAATCTTATCTTATAAAGGGACTTACTTGAGTTCTTCCAACGTATCAAACCTTTTCGGTTTCTTGGGACAGCATTCACACATAAAGAATCCTGCAACCTTTGTCCCTCCGAAGTGTTTCGGATTAACTGGCCTCGGAGACTCGAATTTGGGGGAATGTCGGCCGTATCCATCGTGGCTACTAGCAGAGCCGAAGCTGGCGACACTGCCTTGTCTTCTAGGTACGTGGCTAAGACTTTGGGGGCTTTCCCCTCGCCATGTCGGGGGGCTCATCGGAGGAGGGTGTTCTTGAGATTCAACTTGTGGTAATGAAATCGGCCCACGAAAAGTACTCCTTCGTTTCTCATCCCCCGATAGTCGATGATTTGAAGAAAAACTGCGTCTGCGAGTACCAATTTCTGATGGAGGAGAACTCCTTCGTCTTTTTTGACCGCGACTGAATCGATCGTGAAAAGCGCTGATCCATGAGACAAGGCCTAAGTCATCCAAGAAATCTAGCAGTTCTACTCCCTCCGGCACATCTTCTCTTAAGGATTTCCAACGGGCCCACGTTGACTTGTCGTTAAGACGATCAAGAATTGGAGTTATATCAGCCCCGTCAATGTCCGCTAGGCGAGCGTGTTCGAACAATGCGAACGTGGCATACGAGAGCAGCGCAGGATGGTCCTCCAGAATTTGAGAAGCAAATGTGCCAGAGTAGTCTGAGTATGCAGCCTGTGGAACTTTGATCAGTGAATCCGACTCAACATTCGAATTCCTGCTCTCCTCCAGCCATTGATGTACAGCCATGAATGGGTATGACTCTGGAAAATCCGATGTGGTTTGCTCTGGTCTTCTATCATCTTCTGGTGTCTGCTTGCGACGTAGAGGTAGAGTAACTGTGCCATGTGGGGGATATTCATCACACCCAAGAGAGCAAACAGACAGAGAGCGGTCACTGTTCGACTTTGTTGGTGACATTGGGCTCTTTGCTTGACCCGTAACTCGTTGTCGTGCCGCTACCAGAGCATCGAGCTCACCGATGTTGACATAGTCCAGGCAAGTGGCCATGATAGACAAGTGTCCAGTACCAATAGCATGGGTTGATAAACTCGAGTCCAGTACCGAGAACCCATTGCCTCTCAAGAAGAAGTCCCGTACTGACTCATGTATTACCTGTACAATCCTAGTACCACCGTATTCGAGCGTTAAGGATCCTGCGTCGACACCCACCGACGCTATCTCGGAGCCCGAGTCATGCGGCGGGACATCCATCGCTCCTGTTACCTCAATGAGTCCTAGAGAAAGAGTGTTGATCTGTTTAACCAGCTGCTCGTCGGTTTCTGTAAAGTAATCTGATGCTCGCCATTCAGCAAGCGATGTCGGCGTGGGCTGCCTGATAAACCCCATTATGTGATGCCACTCGTGAAGACGAAGTGGTTTTGTGGACAAGGTAGCCCATTGGAACAGTTTAACAGCAATATTCTTCCCTTCAGGTGTGAAATGTGATAACATCTCGGAGAATAGATTCTCGAGAGCTTGTGGGGTGTTTTCAACTCGTTTGGTCAAGTATTCGAGGCTTCTGCCTTCATCCCAGCTTCGAAGTAAGTCGTCAACCACCAAGTCTACCCAGAGAAACATACCATCTGACATTTCTTCAATCTTCTCTGCCAGAGTCTGCCATTGTGCATTTTGGATACCAATTCCAATCTCGATTCTCTGCTTGAGATGTGTCGAGATATCGTAACTGTTGTGCTGTTCCATGTTGATTTCTGGGCAGTCACTGACAGTAACAGAGGGGGAATGCCGACCTGATAGACAGACTTTCAGATCGATTCCCGAAGCGAAGGCTGACTTTGTGATCTTTCGCCAGTAGTAGGCTAGATTTCGCACACTACTTGAGTCACACTCATCCAGAGCATCGATGAAGACCAACACTTTGGTGCTTGTTTTCTGGAGCATTATCTTTTCAAATGCTATCTTGAGTTCAGCTTCTTGCCAAGCAATAGCTCCTGATTCCATGAAGCATCCAGTCTTGACTTTTGCATCCCAAATGTCCTGGAAACACTGTAGGAAAAGGATGTTTTCGGAGCAAAGCTGATATATCAAGGACCGAAAAAGGCCGACAACTGAATGCTCAAGTTCATCACCTTTGCCGTTAAAGAAGAAAGCCGCTGTTTGAGACGGGGCTGATGCCTTGTCTTGCCTTTGGGTTGCTTGGCGGAACACTTCTGCCATCAGCATTGACTTTCCGGAGCCTGGTTTCCCTTTTATCCAGATAAGTCCTTGATGTCTTTCCTGATTTCGTCCGCTGAGCCAATCCTGAAATTTCTCATTGTCCAAAAGCCATTGGCAGGTCTGCTCAGCTGGACTACCCAAAGTCTCGTAACGTCTATTGATGGCTGGGAACCATAATGACTGGAGACATACTTTACTGGCTTGGTTACGTGAATCATTCTCCACATGCTGAGATACATCAAAACTCGGTACTGTACTATACTGACCAGTTGACTGTTGCCTGTTGGATGTCGTAATCGAAATGTAGGAAGAACGGATCTCGCCAGCGACTTTGCGATAGTTTGGGTCGTCTTTCTCTGAGTACCGACACATCTCCAGATGATCAGCTTGTAGTGTCTCAGCGTGTTCGCGATGATTTCCGAGGAGAGACGAGTATTCCGGCACGACCTTCTTTCCTAACTTAGGGAGGATAAGCCCTTCCTGGAAAGTCTTGACTCGAAAGTTACTCGTATGCCAAAGCCGGGAAAACTCCTCTTGTGCTCTCTCTAGATCTGTGTTCTTCAGACCCAAAGAATCTAGAATTACTGGAGTCGTGGCTACTCCTAAGGCACTCAGCAGCGACCGAGCTACTTCCCCCTTGGCGGCAATGTCTACACTACCGCGGTGTGGCGTGCCAAGGAAGATAACAGTCTCGACTGACTGGAGGATATTTTGGTGTTCACATCTTGTGGATGATGAAGATCTCGAAAGCATCTGAAGAATAGATCAGTAGTTGAGATTAAACCCCACCAATTGACATACCTCCTTGACAATAATGCCGCCCAGGCTGTGAGCTATACATATCAGAGGACGATCAAGTGGCCTCTCCAGGCCAAGGGCAAAAAGAAGGTCTTTGGCATGTGAGAACACACTATTCTCACTGACTGAGCCTGTCGAGTATTTGGTTATCTTGCTATCATATCCGAACACGAGAATGCGCGAATCCGGGAAGTCCTTGGAGAGAAGATCGACAGGCCAAAACACCACGGCAGGGTCGGCCTTTTCGTGCAATACCTCGGGCCTGGGTTCTTCTGCCGTGTTCCGAGATATTTTATGGAGACGATCAAGAGCGCGACCGAGAACATTCCTCCGAGAACTCTTACTTGATAAGTCGGAGGTTAATAACAGCTCGGGTGCTCTGGGGGGTCTTTTGGAACTGGTCCATGTTTTCCGAGGATGACCACCGAGGCCATGTATGAATAGGATACTGATCAGTCAATACAAAGAAGCGGAAGCGCCATGAGATCGAATAAACGTACTCGGCAACTGGAAGGCTGTTTTCAGGTTCATAAGCTATAGAGATTCCGGTATCTCGAATCGAACTCTCCATGTTAAGAGAAAATGGCACTGCGCTATATAACTAGAACAATTTGCCCAGCGAAACCCGAAAGCGGGGTCCGTGTTTTCCTGCATAGAGGCGGCTGTTGATTGGACGATCCCGGTACCCACTAGTAATTCTGTCGTTGAATTTATTTACTTTGGGAAAGCTTATAGATAGTCAGACAGGGCACGATGACTAGATTGTCATCTACGTCTTGGCTGCGATGGAATTTCCGGCAAGAGCCGGTTAATAGTTCCATATGGAGTTTACGGTGATGTCTCTCATAAATTGCTATACTCAATAATCGTGCTCAAATCCAGCATTTAGATTACCTATACATGCGAGAAAATGAGCGAAAAGAATGGGAAAACAGTCAAAAGTCGAGCGTTATTGCGTTTCAGAGAATGATTTATGTGTGAGTAAGATGAGTGGCTGATTGTGCCCCTAGTAAGCATGAGACTGGGGTGTTAAGGGATCGTGCATAGGGTAGGATGAAAATCTTAAGATGGACTTTCGGTGGGGGTCAAGAGTACGGCTGAATTGCGTGAGATCAAATTGTGCAAAGGAAGTGCATGTTGCTAATAATAACTCGTGTCTTGAATGAAAGCTTCCTAAGATAGATTAGTGGGTCACGCCTGATAGCCCACAGCCAATCAGGCGATATGGCAATCTTGTCAGCTGAAAAGTGATGCCAATACCCCTCATTTAGGGATTTCAGAGCTGTGAGTAAATTGACAATCAACGTCTCGTATCAAAGATGGATCCTTTGTCGATAACCACAGGCTGTATAGGCTTAATCTCGACTATCGGCACGCTTTCTTTATCCATCAACAGCTTTGTGCGAACCTGTCGCGAAGCTCGTAATGACCTAGATCAGTAACACAAGAGCTCCTCTCCCTGCAGACAGTCCTTGAGCTCATTAAAGATGCGATTGACGAGGATAGATCATTTCCTGACACTCTTGCATATCATGTTTCGGGTATATTGGCCAACTGTCACTCAGTCGTCCTCGAGTTGCAAGGCTGTATTACAAAATATTGCAGCAGTCGACTAAGGACAAGGGCCGCGTGGGCCATCAGTGGCCATGGAGATGTCGCGAAACTACGGTCAAATTTGGAGGCTCACAAAGCGGCACTGGAATTGGCTCTTGATATGCTTGCGATGTAAGGCTGATCCTGGCCTCGGAGACCTAACATTACATGCTGACTTACTTAGGCATACGGCTAAAGCAATAAAAATGGACACAACAGAGATCCGGAATGATACATCAGCTATAAAAGATGGTACGGCTCAAATTCTAGAAGAGATCAGTCAACTCCAGGCACGGCTATCATATCAAGATGACTATATCCTGCAGAGCTTTTTGGAAGACATGACGACATACACGGAGAACGCCTTAGACGGAGCATCTATTGATTGGTAAAGTTCTAGCTTACGGACTCCATCTCCCATCACTGAAGAGGAAGAAGGTACGGGCTCCGATCACCTTTCAGATTCGGGGTTTTCCGCGCAGTTCGCGCCTTTGAATGTTCCCAAGAATCATTATGAGTATCAAGTTGCTGAAGAGGACAGACTTTCGGTGTGGGAATGCATCACGAACGTGGAAACTTATTATACAGGGATAGAGGGTAGAGGGGTACCTAGAATGTATTAGCTATAAGAAGTATGAAAATAAAGAGACTAGTAATATAAGTAGAGAGGACTATATAATCCTAAAGAAAGGCTATAGGTATAATAGGCCTTTTACTTTCCCTTCTTATTAAATAAAGTTAGTAAAATAAAGTATTAAAAAGGTAATAGTTATAAGTAATTAAAGATATATTTATAATATTATATCATTACCTGTTTTTAAACCGAGAAGTAGAAGTATTAAGAATAAGCATATGAAGAAAACTCTGAGGAAGTCAATTTATATAAGGTATGGCTTATTGGACTGCCTGGGCAGTACCT
The DNA here is from genome assembly GCA_013396035.1 of Fusarium pseudocircinatum. Classification (NCBI taxonomy): domain Eukaryota; kingdom Fungi; phylum Ascomycota; class Sordariomycetes; order Hypocreales; family Nectriaceae; genus Fusarium; species Fusarium pseudocircinatum. The sequence continues at coordinate 1,815 of JAAOAS010000685.1, read as the reverse complement.
TGATTAGTACCCCTATAATCTGGATCAGTAGTAATGAGAGTGGTACTTGTATCAGGAAAGCGAGCCTTCGACCGACATCATTGCGGTCTTGAAATAATCCGCCGATGACACCTCCAAGCATGACATAGGCGCCCTACCCCAAGTTTGCAATACCTTGCATGATACCTGGTTTGCGCAGTTGTGTGAGATCGGAGGTCAGAAATGTAACGATACTAGTCAGTCCACCGCCACCAACTCCCGCAATAATACGCTCGAGAATCATAGAATTACGGTTTGTAGACAGGCCACCAACCAAGTTTCCTATAGCAAACAAAAGGTTGCTGAGAATAAGGCCAAGTCCTCGTCCAAATATATCCGTTAGTCGACGCGCGATAGGTTGAGTAGCTGCATTCGAGATAAGGTAGGCTATGGCTAGCCACGAGAGCAGGCGAGGCGAGTTGAATTCACTGGCGATGGGAGCCGAGAGAGTCGCAACGACTGTCGAGTCTAATGCTCCCAGAAAGATGCCAAACGATGCGGTGGTCATGATAAGTATCATTCGTCCAAGTGGCGGTTCTTCGACGACGATAGTGCTCTCTTCATCCCGCTGCTTTGCGAAAAAGTCGCCGCTTGTACATGTCGGGTGCAAGTCTGAGTCTAAATCGTTCAGGAGCGGTGATGTCTCGGGAGGGAGGTCAGAAGCATGGGCTTCCTCCATCTCGGCTTCAAAACGTGCCATGATGTTTCTCTGGGTCGCTCTGAAGCCAAATTACTTGATCGGATCAAAAGGTGTGCTACAGCTGATATGATTGGTCTGTTTGAAGACTGTAAGGTGATGATTTGGGCTGATGAGCTTTTATTGCACCGATTCATCCTATCAGGTATCGAGATTCATATAGAAATTAAGTGGTGACACTAGAAGTTGGTGTGATGACCTTGATTGTTGACTGAGTACATACATGTCGCACAGCACAACCTTTCCACAATTTTTGCTCAGTTGAAAGACGCATTAAGGGGGTAGATGGGCCCCCAAGTACCAGTTGTGGCATGCGTGGGAAGAAAGCACAAATGGCTCAATCCCTTGGAATCCGAGACGGCACATCGATGGTATATTTGACGGGCCTGACACAGTATTGTTTGGCTGCTGATCAATATACTACAGATACCAGCCTTAAGGTGGTAGACGATTGAGACTAAAAGTATCGATCTGCAGGCTGCAGTATTAGAGGTACCTAAATCTATATGTAATCTGCATATAAAAGAAGTATCATTAATATTCAAGAGCTCATTGGCTAGCCTCCCTAAAGATACCTCAGACGTGCCTTCTCGGATTCTGAGGGATAGCACATTGAGATTGTCGCTCAGCGTTGAAAAGGACCTTGGCTCCGAGCGGGAGTTGACCGGCGACTGGGCTGAGATGTTGTTCACATGTTAACCGGGAGGTGATTCTAGCCAAGAGCCGCGCGCCTTACCTCGGGAACCTTTCTATATGACTTGATTGGCTGTTCAACCCCTGCAATGTCGCCGAGCGCGATTCTGGCCAAGTCCTTTACGAGCCGCTGTGGGTACTCCAGCCGCTGTGGATACGGCGTCTGGGCCCAGGATTCTTTCTACCCGTCCTTCCAACTCATGTGAATGGGTAATACTCAAGAGAACAAAAGTGCCGAATGTCACGTAACGTCATATCGTTGAATAAGGGTGTGGAGGAATAGGTAGGGAGCGCTCGGGGCCTCAACTAGATGTACGGTCCTCGGGGTGAGGAAAAACAGCGGAACGGCTTACACCAAAAATCGCTGATCTCCCACCAAAGCCAGTCCGCTGTATTTCCTCACCCCC
>JAAOAS010000673.1:0-12703 GCA_013396035.1 Fusarium pseudocircinatum | reverse complement strand
CCGGCCGATCTTGACTAGAATAGTCTATCATTGCGAGACTCGCTTTTCAGCTCCCCACCGTTGACTTCAAGCATTGAATATCATCACAACTGACAGACGGCAAGTGACAACTGGCATACAGCCGTATTCATCCACATTCATCCGCTCCCTATCATCGAGTTTATTGCCTGCTGTCTGTTCCACATGTCTCATTACCCCGCTATGTCGGGCGCTTTATCAAGAAGGCGCCTGACAAATACAAATTCCAAGGCTCAGGCGGCATATTGCAGGGATGGCTGCAAGTCTCGGCCCCCATTGCGTAATCGCGACCAATTGTTTCCCCGTCGATGTTGGTCGAGAATATGCAGCCGCTTCTCTTTTCGTTTGTTCCGATTCACCTTTGCAACCAACAGTCACATTTTGATGAGGCACAATGTAACTGGGCCACTTATGAGACAAGAGAAAAGAAATAATGCGAAAAGCACATTGACCTACACGAGTCATTGCCACGATTGCAGCCTGATCTTGGCAGCATCACTTATCACACTACATGAGTATTCACTGACGTGGCAAGTAAGGCTTTCCGTGCTCCACTTCCCGTCTTTTCTGCCACATATCTTTCGCAAACAGGCACACCTCCGGTATTCCGGTGAGGCCGGCGTGCCATTTTGAGCAGTTGTCCGAATTGGCCGGGTAGGCCTCTGGTGATTGCGCATATGCAAGGACGTCATGAGACCCCGCCACTTTGCATGATGGATATCAACCGTAATGAAGAGGCGAAACGATCGCTGGGTGATCAAGTGAGTGAGTCTGCCTAGCGGCAATTATACCGCGGTATTACCGCTGTCTCGGAGGTCCTCAGATTCAAGGCTAATGACCATTTCTGTGGGTCGAAACGTAAAAAGAGCATGATCGTACAGGGTAAGTGACTAAAGGAGACTTGGGTAACTAAAAATGAAAGAGATGAATTGTCGTTATCGTCAAGGTTTAAAATTTCTTTCCCCTTTCCTATGTTGTGATTAGTAGAAGATAATAATAGTAGCGTCCTTAGTATCTGGAACATGGTTTTGTTACGATCTGGCATCGGAGGGACCGAGATGGATGACAATCGACAAGGCTACGAGGACATTATGGATGCTGAATCAGTCTGCCGTCATGCTATAACCCAAGCTTTGCTCTTAATTCTTCGATACCAGCCTTATGGGTCGAGGGTCAACATAGACTGGTTGTTCAATGCTTGCAATATCTGTGTCTCTTATCTAATTCACATAAAGTGAAGAGATATCCCAGCCATGAACCAGAAAATTGGTCGAAATGTCGAAATGGATGCGAAAAGAGGATTTCTTCTTCTCGTCCGTTTGATGGCTCTCCGATATGTAAATATCGGCTGAGGGATGTTAAGGCCGAATACGCACGTCAGCAAGATTTTCTTGAGTGACATGTGCAATAACTTCTGAAACACTTGAATCAATATCTATAACACCTAAACGTTGGATTCATGGGTTGTAAGCCTCTTTGTTTTTTTTCGCGATACAACTTTAGGGTCTTCCCGACCTTCCCTTAGCTTTCAAACATAGGAAAATGGTCCAAAATGCTTCATTTTTTATTCGTCTTGCACGAGATGGTTCTCGATAATCTTTGCCGTGAGTCTTCTGTGACCTTGTTTTTATCGATATCCAAGGCGCTTAAGCCTGGGTTACATCTTAGTCAGTACAAGCATTAACTTTTCGCAGGTTTTGGACTCATGATACGAAACCGAACAGCCGCGCTATCCATCAAGTAGAAGCGAGATATCTTGTCAACAGTAAGTGGCCGCTTCCATAAACTTTTCACATCGGAATCTGGTTGACCCTTGATCGAGCTCAATCATGGGCTGGTCAGTCTTGCCCAATGTTCACAGTTATCCTAAAGGATACGCCCTGTAGTTTGAACATTCGGTGCTTAACATGGCGAGATGGTAAGTAAGATCTAAGATCAAGTCTGACTGAGTCCTTGCTTTATTGTTTGAGGGCTGGTTGCTCTTGCGGAGTTACAAAATCCGCATAAGTGGATTGTCATTGGTACATGACCACAGCTTCTAGTTAGAAGAATCCCGGATTTACTTTATTTAGCGTTATATAGTTATCTAACGTTAAAGTACTTACTGAAATCGAAGCCTGTTTGGTTCAAGAGCCTGGAAATACGAGAAACTGTTTAGCGAATGAGATCTTTGTTATTCCTTCTTCCCCAGTTCCTTTCGATAGTCTGAGAACCTAGAAGCCATCGTCTTTTGAGATGCCGTGTATCAATGACACAATCACTGTTAAAGATATCTTTCAAAACTTTCTTCTCAAACCCTGAGTGTCGTGTCTTGATTCAATATACTCAAAGATTCAACTACAGTAAACTCCAATGGAAGGATGCCTCATCGTAGTCTTCAAGCTGGTTTGTGTGCTCGGCGTCGTCAACGCCATCTTCAACGGTGATGGCCTCGTCACCGTCTTGTATCGCGTCTCCAGTATCGGGCACTCCTTCCTAATCTCTTACTAGCTAGTGTCAGGTACTTTTCATCCTTTTCTACCATACGGTATCGAACCTCTTGCTGCTTTTAATCAAGTTCAGTATATTATTTCGTTATTGCTTCCTAGGCTTTTTCTAGTTTAGCTATACAAATTGTTAGTTTCTGATCAGCTCTGTGAATCTAGACTGACCATCTTAATACTATCAAGAAATGACATTTATCTATATCATGGTTTCCAGAACTTTGGCAAGGTCTTCTGTATTGGCGTGAAACGGTATCTGGTCTGTTGAGTTGGTATGCAGGCAATTAACAGCTGTGTAACAGACAGCTGCAGTTGTATCCAACAGCTCTTCCAGGGACTTGATCAGAAACACGTGGCTACTGCCATACAGAAGATGCTACCACTTACGACCACCAACCTACCAGGAGCTCTCAAGACCATCAAAGGTGACCCGGCATCGTCCAAAACTATCTCATTTTCGGCTCAACAAATGCATGGTATCCCACTTCTAGGGTCAGTAGCAGAGAAGACCTATGTTCTAGACTCAGTGCCTGGTCTTCCAGCAAGCTCATCTTTCTGATACATAATAGTTCTGCTGCTAAGAACGTCAAGACTTAGCTCGGGTGTGAATCCCAGGTATTTGGCAAGGCTGATGCATCTGATAGTATGCTCCATATGGGTATCTACGTTGCCAAATAGTAGTCATTGAACTATTGTTGAAACCCGACAAGTTGTTGTGCTAGCTCTCGAGCGAAAAGCTCGATTGGTAAGAGCTTGCTGTTCTCAATTTGAAAAGAAGTATTTAAAGCTGTGTCGACAGCAACATCCAGAAACGAATCAAGAAGCTGATGGCTCGGACAGACGATGCAATTATAGCCTCCACGGAAATCTCTACATCGGGCACAGCTTGCTCTTCTATATTTTATAGTTGGTGAGGGTCCTCTAGCTGTAGGAACTAAGCGAAATCTGCATTGTCTAGCCCTATTTCAATTCATAGTAGGGAAAGCAAGAGGTAAATTAGGTTATGAGAGCTTAAATATACCGCATCGCGCTACAAAAGGGTAATGTTTCGCTACCTCGCTTATCTTCACCCTTTATCCGCCACAATACTGCCTTAGTCGCGGAATATCTTCAAGGTCTACCTTAATTGCATTGTAGTATGGGTATGACATTAGAATTGAGAAATCTTCAACACTTGCTAGTAAGATTGAAGAATCAAAATTACAATGCTAATACACAACTACCACTCTGCTTTTCTCATACATATTAGTAGTTTGTCGACTCTACAGTCTACATAATCTGTACCTAAACTCATCTAGGTGACCTAGCAGCACTAGAAAGGTTTCTCTGCACGCCGATCAAGGGCTATTCACCGCTGAGCTAGCCTTTTGACCCGTCTTCAGGCGGCATCAACCGCCGCCCTCTCTTCTCGACTCGCATACTTTGCAGGTCAACCTCGTTTAGAAACCGATCTTTTTTGTGCTCCGTGCAGTAGTGTGGTTGATAGTTGCCGCGGATCACGTAATGTACTCGCAGTAGTGGTCTCGGGGAAAATGGAAGTTATGCGACCCATTGAGGTGAGTAGCAGCCTTCCATATGATTTCTTATCGATTGAGGTATGATGGTTTCTGTGACTCAAAAGCTTGCCCCTACATACATCACTGATCAACTGCATCAAAACCTCACGATTTGTGGAGCTACCGATTGTAAATATGTATATCCTGGCAATGAGTTCAAGGTACGTATATGACATCACGTTAGCCTGAGGCGGCCACAAGGGAGCAGACAGCGATTGCCGTTAAAAGTTGATCCTGGATGTTGCTGTACTCAGGCTCGAGTGGCTTTTACCCGTGCATCAGCCACCAATTTTGTCTCGTAGCATGACTCGAATTTCACTGTCCACGCATCAGCATCTTTTGTCGGGTCAGAATTCATCCATCTGGCCAGAAGTGTCTCGGGACGTAAAAATCGAAGTGAGTTGATAAATACATTCAGAACATCACGGCTTACTAAGTCCTTAGATATCCAACCTTTGTACTGGCTTTCTTGTAGACAAGAAACGTCCGACGAAAATGCCTCTGATACATCATACGAACCGAAAACTATCCAGTCATTGCTTCACATCCATCCAATCGCGATTGTTGCTCTGTAAGCGTTGCGACTAGTTGACATGAGTCAAATTAATCCGTTGTAACGCGGGGCGACCTACTCAATTCAACTAAAGTCGACTTTTTCAATGACTCCAATTGCTGATTAGTTACTCGCAACAGAAAGAGCAACCCGTCTTAGTAGCCACCTACCCTAGTACAATCTCGGGTGGGCCTTTTTGGCCATTACAGGCACTGAGTAAAGGAAAAAATACACCTGGTTCAACTTAAACTGTAAGTATTCTCGCTGTATTATGGTAGTCTTCTCCATGCCTACACCATAACAGTCGAGACTTTTATGCCTGTTTTTGCACTCTTTCCAAAACATGCTTGTCGGCCCCAACTTTGAATTAACTATGAGCATTCCATACAATGCAACAAAGACTATAACACAAACATACTTTTTAGACCGAGGTTGGAATTGAAAACAGTAACATTATAGCATAGAGACCAAAGCAACACAAGGAATGCTGACGTTGATGTCACCGCCATCAACCTTGACAACATTAGTAGTCTTATCAATAGTGGATACGGATCAGGACTCACCGCTGAATCGCTGATTTGGCAGCAAGCCGCATTGGCCTGGCACTCATTGTTGAGGAGCTGGTTGGCAACGCCTATGGCATCCATGTCAAGCTCAGAGCACTGATGCCCGGTGCCGAGATCATCATGTAGCTCGGGATCGTTGCCAATAACGATGCCAGTTTGTTCATCGTCAAGACGTTCACAGCATTGAATAATCATATTGTCGCCACAAGCATCATTGGCTTCGGCAACGGTCATCTTATCGAGGGAGGGTAAGCTCTTGATCTGAGGACCGGCAGCAACAGTAGTAGCCAGGAATGCAATGACGGCGACAAGATGCATTTTGATGGCTTCTTTGAGATTGATCGGACTTGGTAAGCTTGTTATGAGTTACAGAAGATGTTGCGAGAGGTGATGTGGATGGTAGGGATGGAATGATGCTGGAATCGATCCAATTTCACGACAGGGGCGCTACGTTTTTAATCATAATTTTATAGATGATAAGCTTAGAAATCGATGACGATTTACATTCCAGTTCAAGGCAAACAGGGAACAGACCCACAGCCTTGTTTTCTTGATGAGCTTTCCAGTTAGATGCGTGTCTCAGGTAGGTGGGATTTGTGGAATAAGATCAACTAGCTTTGATGCACGAAGGTGAGTATATTTTCCGCATACCCTGAACCTTTGTAATGGCTAGATGCGAAGCTCACGCATGGCAGGTGAAAGCCAAACTTCACTGCACATAGAGCGCTAGCCATACCAGGCAACATAACGCTCAACTGGAGAATCACAATGCAAGAGGGCATGCCGTTTTTGGTTTTGACGTTGCCTCGGGGCGTACTAATGAGAACCTTCTTTGCAATGAAGATGGAATATAGGGTCGTTCCAGGGATTAACAGCTAATGACGTTGCGAAGCGTCCACTTTCAGCAAAAGTCAAGTTGGGTAATTCTAATCGTTTATGGTTGGCTTTTGACATCGCGCAATGATTTCAGCATGGATGGCACGGATCACCGCATCGCGGAACGGGGCCCGTTTCGCGTTCTCGTAAACACGACCTAGGTAGGAACGGGGCCCGTTACGAGATTGGGAAGCCCATGTCGAATTCAATAGTTTTAATTCGCCTAAACCCCGTAACGGGCCCCGTTACCGACTAGAATACTAGAGTAGAGCTGCATCCGCCATGCAGCTAGGATAGGATAGGCCAGATGGTTACATATGCGGCCCCACCTCCACCAACCAGGTTACTTGACTTGGTTGTTGGACACTGCCAATATCGGCTACTTTTCCCTACTCTATACTATTTAATAGCTTTTGAATACTTGTGACATACTCTTGGTAAGAATGAGAAAGGTCTTCAAATGCTGTCTTAAATAATGCCTGCTGGTACTTTTCCACGGATATGAGCTCTTCCTGAATGCTCATTTCCAAGAGAATTTGTCTTGGTATCGATCCAAACGGCCCTCCAAAGAGGCGGAGGATGAGCAGAGCCACAATTATCTCCTTATTCTTCAAGAAGTCGAAGTGGTTGGCACGAACTGAAGGGGTACCGGTCAGCTATGATGTATATGCTTTCAACATGTACGCGCAGTTTTACGCACCTTGTTCCATCAAGTTGCGCTGCTTACTGTGGGTGTTGGCCTGGAGACCAAAAATACCTGTCGCTCCCGTACCAGCAACGGCACCTGTAACTGATAAGGCCTTGTGTAACCCGACCCATTTGACTGCAGACTCCCCCATGATCGTAAGACCTAAACCAGCGGGAGCAAAATAGCAAAGCGCAATGGCGGAAACTGTAGCCAGCCCGGCAACAGCTACGACGCTCTTTAACGCCATCTTCTCTCTGCGCAGTCCCAACCATGCTTCTCCAACACTCCCAACATCGTTTGCGTACCAAACTCATAGCAAACGCCCTTAAGATACCGCTGTAGATAGGCCATCAGCCTATGCTGACCTTTGAACGGCAATTGAAGCTCTTCCGAAGCGCACTGGTCGGATTGTGGACTGCCTGATGATGCACTTATACCTGCTAAGAACTTTTAAGTATTTCGAATTGCTAATAAGCGAACCTAGGGTTAATAAAATACCTGGTTTATTTACTCCCCCCTTAGTCTATGCTGGCTTTGTTGAGATGATAGCTTTTTTGTCCCTACGTCTGGTAAAAAGTGGTTCGTCTTCTGCCGTATGACTCTTTGACATTCTTGCTACTGATGTGGAATATTCTTCGATCATAACCTTGCCCTTGTCTTCTTCGGGTGGTAATCTGCCTACCGAGAGCCACTCATCCCAGTCGGTCTTTGTCCTGCCCGGTGCTTGTTTGACTGACATATCGTGGCCTACATTCTCTTGGTTGGCAGAGTCCTTGACCTCCTCCTCGGGAGCTGTTGTATTGGGAAACAGGTGAGGGAATTTGAGCTTTGCTTTTGAACGGTCTTGAAATACTCCTTCTTTTAACAGACCCTTGATAGTTTTAACTAAGACTGACCTGTTAAGCTGATTCACTATCTGTTTAATACCTTCCCTGTTCTGACGTTTAGTAATGACAGCTCTAATGCCGCTGTTGGTTATACATAACTAATCCATTATTTTAAATAGTTTCGCGTTTCTGAATGTCCAGTAGATGATCCCCTCATCCGGTGTAGTACTGCTGATAACCAAATGTTCAGGCGGATCGACCGGTCCCTTGTTCTGGCTACAGACTGCGCATATATCTGAGTTGTAGAGCGTAGGATCCGTCGGGATATAGTTTAGACACTCGCAGTATCTTTCAGGCTGTTTAGAAGCGACCATAGCGTCAAAAGAATTAGTTCTCAATTCCATTTAATATAGATATCAAAGTCAAAGTAACAATAACGATGCAAATTCTGGCCCATAGCCGCGTAATCCTCAATAAGGGGGTGCTAAGACATAATCATCATTATGCATGCATGTCGCCACACTACTGCTGCCTTGATGCCTTGTGGGCTACTACACTGAGTAATAACAATGATCTTACTATTCTAAATTACTCTGCTTTCTCCTCTTCTATTCTATTTCAGTCTTAAAAGTTACGGCTGCTTTATCTAGAGTATTCTAGACCTTAACCTTTGCTATAGACTGACTTTCCCTTATATCTATATCCATTTTATCCCGAATTTTCCTCTCTAACTTATTTAGCTTGGCCCGCTCACTCTCAATCTGCTGTAGCTTTCCGTCCTGCCTATTTCAGTATGCAGTGTTCTTATACTTAGTATCTTCTAACACCTTTTCAATATCTAACTTAAGCTTTCCAATAAGGTCTTTATATTTCTTAATACTTAAGACGTGTATAAGTTCACAGGCATCTTCTAGAAACTCGCGTAATATGTCTAAGTTAATGTAAACCCGCTGGTTTGCGACTTCCTAAATCTTACATACCTGTTTAAATAGTAATTTAAGACTTTTATTATTAACTATAGCACTAAAGTTCTGGCTTTAGTTAAGAAATTCTCTTATCTAATACTTCAGTAGTACTGCCTTAGCGCAGTCCCAGTTATTTAGTAATAGAGTCACTAGAATTTCTCTACACCCATAAGTAAAACATACCCGCTTAAGATATCTCTGCAGCTCTATTAGTAGTTTATATAGACTACTAAATAGCAGGAGTTCTGTATTAGTATTTACTTTTTTACACAGGCCCTCGGGTATCTTGTTATAGTCTAAATGTCATACTATCAGTACATAAGCTCTACAGTACTTCATTAAATTTTAAGCTTCTACTCTAAGCAGGATATCTGTATCTTTCTAAGCCTTAATACTCTGTGGAGAATCTATCAGTTTAGGATCATCTTCTGCTAGTATATCGTTAATTAGGGCGATATCGCTCTTAATATAAGGGTCATCTTCTACTGCATCAGATGCTAGCTCTATTGCCTGAATGTCTTCCTTCTCCGCAACTTCGGGCTTACAGGGCCAATCATTATATATATATAATGGTTTCGTAACTTCTTCTATCTCCCAACTGGCCTCCTTTTTAGTGGCAGTCTCAATAGGCTTACAATATATACTAATCTCCTCCTCTGGCTTCTTATTATCCTCGCAATAAGCAGTAGGCATGTCGCGGTCTAGTCTAGGAAGCCGCCTTATTATAGCAAGATGCGATGTGAAGACACTATATTCTGATAGTATCTGGAGTGCAGGTATTAGGGCTTCTATACCGTACTGCTAAATCAATTGCCTAACATCTAATCGATATGCCTGCCCCTTTATAATGCTTTTAAGCATATACCTTTTCTAGCTAAGGCCCTTCATGCTGATATATCGCACTATCTCAATGTTTTTAAACGCCATATATATAGAATATTTATCAGGTATATGTAAGTAGCAGCTATCGCAGGAACTTGGATTACTATAGCCCTTAGTATTTATCTTCCTAGGGAAACAGGTATAATACCCGCCACTCCCGTCATCTAAGGCAACCATAATATCAAACTTAGTAAGTTATGCCGGTTATTCAGTAACTTTAGTAACGTGTTTTATAGATATATAGATGGCGTATATATCACTTTAGTAAAGAATTACCTGGCTTTAACTATTTGATAAAGATTAAGGGAGAGAGTAGATAAATATAAGGCTTAATATAGTAAGTAATATAAGTAGTGCGGGGGGCTATAAGATATTAGTCTTAACGCATCCTGCAAGGATGCCTTAATGCCTAACTCTTGACGCAATTTATGACGCTAATAAGCCAATATAATCGCCTATTAGTATATGTAAAGATACTACTTTCAAGTCATGCCGCAAATGAGCAATATACTAAGTCAATTCGCTATTATTTAGCATTCTAATATCAAGTTTCTCCTGCAGTTAAAGACTTAGGTAGTAACAGTTTGTAATATAATTTAGGTATATAAAATATTTCTATCGCTACAGGACCTTTATAGCGCTTCCCTAACTCATCCCTAAATATCAATCTCTGCTGTGGAAAGATAAGCCTGCTGTATTAGTATCTATCGGTGCTTAGTATCCAATTCTATCTCTATTTTAAATATCACCTCTGCCTTATCCAGAGTATCTCGAATTGCTAACCTAGCCATATCCTGGCTTTCCTTCATGCTATTCTCGTTTTTAACTAGGATTGCCCTCTTCCTATCACACAGTTTGGCTTCTTCAGCCGCAATATATACTAGCTTTTTCTCTAGGCTAATATACAGCTGTGACTTTTCTTAATTCAGTTTATCGCATGCCTTTTTAACTTTGAGCCTTAGGCTTCCAATAAGCTCCCGGCACTGGTCGACCTGTAAGACATTTAGAAGCCTCTCTGCGTTAATAAGCAGATCTATTATTTCACTTAACTCCATATTACGATAACAGATAGTAGTATTGCGAATCTCGATCCCTAATTCAAATAATTTCTTAAGTTCTTAATTAGTGGTATCTATAATAAAAGCAAGCCGTCAATTAAGGAACTGTTCCATCCAGTTACTTAGCTATACGGCCTTAGCGCAGTCCTAGCATTACTCCCCTAGAATATCTTTTATATATTTACGCGTATAAGTATAACAAGCTCGTTCAAGATACTTCTACAGATCAACCATAAGCTTGTACTGGCTTCTGAATGATAGACAGGCTTTAGTTAGATCATCTGGGGCTTATCGCTCTAGCCCTGGTTATCTATCGCTCTCCAGAACTATATAATATCAGTTAGTATTCTCTAATGTTATCCAGCTTTGTCCCATAAACGTTAGAACCACATACGATTTATTATATTATTTAGGACTCCTTCTATCAAAGCTACTTCTCCTATCAGTGCCTCTGTATCTCTAGAGGGCTCGAGGATCAAATCATCTGGATTAGATACCCCAGAAATCTTGTCTTCCTCTATCAACTTACCTACAACCTCAGCTACAGGTACATTACCGCTAAGGTCAGGAAACATTTTCTATGCGATAGAAGGGTATACAAACACCCCCTAGGTTGCCAGCTATTTAACCCTAACCTTTAAATCTTCCAGGCCATACTTTACAATAAGCTGTTAAATATCGTCTCTAGTCTGTCGGTTCCCGACGACGCTATCACTCTTTTTCCGTCCAGATTTGATGCTCTTAGTTAGTAAAGGGACATTCTTGAGTGCTGCATAGATGTCTTGGTTCTCGGGCACGTCTTCCGATGTAGCTACAGCGGCTTCGCTGATATTCCCCGCCTGTTTATCGACGGACGGCTCATCTGCACAACGGGTGCATATTGCCTGCCCAGACTGGGCATCTCGAGAGACTGTGATTCTACCACAGCTGTCGCAATCATAACAACGCTTTAATTCAGTTGACGAATTGGCCATAATGTTCCAGTGATGATCTCGGGATAGGGCGTTATAATAGTTTAGAAGAAAGATATTGCTATAACTTGATAATTCTGAAGCGGGGTTTAAGAGACATCAATCTGTACGTACGCTGCAGCACGAGATCTCAGCCGTGAGATATGCTGCATAGATGCCTAGGCGCCTAACTCCTGAATCAGGCTCTGCAGGCCAGCACATTTTCGCCTCTATCCAATCAACTTCATATCTTTAGCATCGAGCAAACAGCGCACCTACCGATCGTCGACTCACCAAGTCAGCTCATGCTAATATACCGACCCGCGGAGTATTGTGCAACGCAACTGCCGTAGCCCCGTTTACCATATGCAGTACTCCAGAGCGGAGTGTAAAACCGTATACTCCTCTTCACGGTGCAGGCAGATCTTTTATAAACCAGGGAACGCTACCCTTCGCAAGTCTAAAGCGATCAAGGCCGTCGTTCAACGTCATCGACTGACTGTTTCCTACTTCTCTGAGAACGACCTCATTAAGATCCTGCGACACCTACTCAAACAAGGCATATTTGCGTCGAGAGACACAGCCCGGTCTGTCTATCCAGAGCTCTTTCCATCACCTGCAGTGGTGAAGCCAAATTATGCCTATTAAACTGCGCTTGTCGGTTCCTCATGTTCCATCAGGTAAATGTGAAAAAAGGAAATTATTGTATGTGGCAACCAACACAAATAGGAAATCAACAGCTTTCGCTGCCTAACCCTCAGACTGCAGAAAGCGATGCACCCTACGGCAGAGGGATTTAATACGCGGTACGGGACGGGCTGTTCATTTCGACCCTCCAGCTCCCTGCTGTTGACTCTTGGCGGATGACTGCAGCGGTCTGGACAGTCCCGGCCTACTGCTTTATTATTAGCGGGGGTTGAAAACATACAGCCATTTCCCTTTTTACCTACGCTTAATATAGCGATATAACCAACCATAGTATCTTAATGAATCATAATGTAGGTTTCCTATTGCTTAGAAAAGAGAAAGGCAGCAATATTAAGAATATATCTACGCGATGCAAGAGGTTACTATAAAATAGACTAATATTAGTTATAAATTATATAACTAATAAGGGTTCTCCCTGCTAATATGCTACATACTCCTTCTTGTCTTACCTACTGCTTCTTCTTATATATTATTTTCTCACATTTGGAGACGCTTCTATTCATCCGGTAAGGTTAATATAATATTGTTAAGTGGATACTAGTTGATTTCTCTGTACCCAAGCTAATAACCACC
>JAAOAS010000669.1:0-11958 GCA_013396035.1 Fusarium pseudocircinatum | reverse complement strand
ACTATATATTATAAACTATACTAGATAAGCAGCCATGCTACAGGGAACTTCAGGTTCAGTTTCCAAAATTTCATCTTTGGTCGATGTTTTCACCCGCCAAAATAGTAACTTTGTTAATACTAAGAAGGGAAACTGAACCTGAAATTCCCTGTATAGCAATTCCTTACTTAAAGTTAATATTCTATTTATATTATCTCCCCACTTCTCTTAAGAATTAAGATATTATATAGTTAGATAATAAGAGATAATTGTTAGTTATACAGATATACTAAGCATAGATAAGGAAGGACAGGCTGTATATTTTTAAACCCTCACCAACATTAAAGCAACGAGCCGCGACTACCCAAGCCTTAAGTTTGCAGCTATCTCTGGATTGCTTTTTATGCGAGCTTTGAAAGCTGCCAGTCCCATTCTGGATTAAGCGCCAGGCAGGGAGAGGTAGTAAGACATACACAACAAAGGGGGCTTGCCAAGCTTAATGCCAAGGCTTGTGCCGCCTGAGGGAGGTGCTAACCTCGGAGAAAGGTCCTGCACCATCTCGCAAGATTGAGTTCTCTTAGTCTAGATCGGCTTACCCCGGTGTAGATCTGCCAGTAGCCACTACTGTCAATATAGAGGTTAAAAAGGCCTATCTAGACACATCAAAGGCAGAGGAATTAGAAGTGCAAGAGATCTAGACAGCCGGTTAGGCTATTATTAGTATCAATCGCCCGATCTTGACCTTAACCTATGTATGATCCTGTAAGCGCTAGTACGCAGGCTATGGTAAAGTGGGTAAAACTTTAATATATAGACTGCGTACCCCGCTCGTGATTCTGTGTCTTGGTCTGTTATTATTTTGTTTCTTGAATAATTCGGAACAGCTCTTTGTGCCTTTATTTAGAGCTATAAAGCTCTGCACTGCGTGATTGCATTCAAAGACTTGCCTAGCTGAGTACACCTCCCACAACCGCCTGGTAGGTCAATAGAACCAGTTAAGCCCTGATAAATAACTAAATCTGCAGTTGTTGTCGCCTTTGCCAAGATGCATGGACAAGTAAAGAAAACATTGGTCAAGATGTTCAGAAATCGAAGGGAGGATCAGTCGATAGTCGAAGGAGATACTGTTGTTCCTAATAGTGCCGGCATTTTTGCACCGAAACCCCAACAAGACAGTAGCATTGCCAGAAATTTAATCAACGCAGCAGGAGTTCCAAGCACTGCGACTGATAAAACAGAGACTAAGCAAGGGTCTTCTCCGTTGGCTTTTTCGGCCGAAGATGAGAGCAATTGTCGGGGATTGTTCACCTTTGTTGCTAAGGGTCGAGATGAGACTGGCGTTGTCGATATTGTGGCTTTGCATGGCCTGAATGGGCATTACTCTAAAACATGGTCCGCTCCATCGATCAAAGGAGGCCAAGTTAACTGGCTGAAAGATATGCTTCCTGACCGATTGCCGAATGCCAGGATTATGTCTTTCGGATATGATGCAAAAGTTCAGTTCAGCAAGTCTACAGCAGGAATCAGCGACTTTGTTGAAGGGCTTCTCTGCGACCTCATATCATGCAGGAAAAGCCACGAGGAAAAGATACGTCCTCTTATCTTCATTTGCCACAGTTTAGGTGGTATCGTCTTTAAACAAGTAAGTTGAAGGCCTTACCAGTCTCTCTCTGCTATACCATGGACTGACCAATTATAAAAGGCGCTTGTGAGAGCTAGAGAGCGCGACGAATTTACTGATCTTCTCAAGTGTATCCGCGGTGTAGCTTTCTTTGGAACACCACATTCTGGATCATCGTCCGCGAATTTCGGTAAGGTGCTTGCATCGATTCTTAAAGTGTCCACTATGGGAGTCAATACAAATACCGCGGTGGTCAACGATCTCAGGCAGAATTCACGAGCCCTCTATGAAATCACTCAGTCTTTTGTCGATCGCGGCAAGACATTGCGCATCCTTACCTTCTACGAAACTGAAAAGATGGGTTTATCGAATACCCAGGTAAGATGCAGCTATGAAAGCTATAATTGCTATTCAATGACTGAGGCTAGTGCTGACTAAATTATTAGATTGTGGCCAAGAGTTCTGCTGTCCTAAATCTCCCCAACGAGACTTTGGTGCCTATTGATGGGAACCATAGCACTATATGCAAATTCTCAGACTCTGCGACCGGGAAAAGAAGTTTCGAACGTGTTTGCTCCCTTTTGGAAAAAATGACAAGCGATCTGGTAAAGACAGGTGTCTCTTATCCTACTAGTAAGTGAGATGCTTATAGAGATTATCCAACTCTACAGCTAAGGACAATGAAAGATCTATCACAAGACCAGCAGCTCGAGTGTCTTCGCGGGTTTTATCATAAGAATTATGAATCTTATCGTAACAGAAACCCCGATCACGTTGCTGGCACCTGTGAATGGTTTCTTAGACATCCAGAGTTTCGCAAGTGGAGGTCAAAAGAGGCTTCCAGCCTACTCTGGGTATCGGCGGACCCCGGATGCGGGAAATCCGTTCTAGCCAAGTTTCTGGTGAGTTTCCTGCGACAAGAAAAGAATACCAGACAATTACGTCCTGAATTTATTTGTCATTTCTTTTTCAAAGACGACAATGAAGAACAACGCAGTTCGCTCTTTGCACTGCGAGCACTGCTGCACCAAATCTTTTCTGTTGATAAGACTTTGCTTCGACATGCATATGCGGTGTTTGAAAGTAAAGGCCAGGCCATTTTCGATGATTTTGACAGTCTATGGGATATTTTCTCCGGTATCGCTAAGGACCCATTAGCCCCCAACCTGTTTATTATTCTCGATGCTCTGGATGAGTGTGAAAAGACCTCACAGAGCCAACTATTGGAGAGCCTGAACAAACTATATCAAGAAAAGGCACTGGACAAGACGCCATTTCTAAAGACGATGCTTCTGAGTCGCCCAGAGAATGTTATCAAGTATTCTCTCAGTCGGAATGCTGCCATTTTGCGCCTTCGCGGCGAAGACCAGACAAGCTCCATTAGCGAGGATGTAGAGCTGGTTATCCGCAGTCGTATCAGTGAGCTCGGTGGCCACGGCCTGTCGCATGATCTACTATCAGGACTTGAAAGAACCATAGTCAAGAACGCCGACCGGACCTTTCTGTGGGCCACACTTATGATAGAACTTCTCAAAGAGGCTGCATCACGCGGGGCATCATTGAAGGACCTGGAGGACCTTCTTAGTAACGACGATATATATGCCATATATTCAAAACTTCTTGAACGCAGTCACGGCTCTAGTGAGACCAAGGAACTCCTCCAGTTAATTCTCGCCGCAGCCCGACCTCTGACTCTCGACGAGCTCAACGTGGCACTAACCGTCACCCCACAGCAAGTCTCTTTCAAGGAGCTCAAGTTCAGTCTCAAGAGCTCCATAGAAAGCCACCTAAAGAACGCATGTGGGCATTTTATTCGCGTCATCCGATCTGAGGTGTTTCTTATTCACCAGACCGCACGAGAGTTTCTTCTCCAGCAACATGAAATGGAAAGATCAAATTCATTTGGCATCTGGCATAATCGATTCTCTATTGATGAATGTCATGTCGCGATTTTACAGTCTTGCATCTACTATCTCTTTCTCCGGATTATTTCCACTGACGCTGAGCTGGAGAAAGAAAGTCTCACTCGCTACGCATCATCATTCTGGTCACACCATTTAGCCAGTCTCGTCAATATTCAAAAAGGGTTGGCGGTCTTTGATGTGATTGTGGATATAGCTCTACGCTGTCGTGCCGGTCTATTACCACGCGCTCAGATGTGGTTGCTTGCACATAGCCTTATCATGCATTTGGACAACTGGCGATTCTGTCTGGTCAATGACCCTGGCTCACCCGACGGATTCCATGGTATATGGGGTTATACAAAAGATCCTCTCTTATGGGAAATGGGTGAGAGAAGCTCATTTGTAAGAAATTTACCTAACCCCTCTACACGTGAGATAATCAACGAGAGGTTAAATACACTTATAATCCGTCTACTAGACGAGCAGGGAGTTAATATCAACGTCACTGATAATGCCGGAAGGTCGCCCCTGCACTATGCATCTGCTCTTGGGTCTCCGTGGCTGGTTACGACGCTACGCCAGTATGGTATTGATACCTCTGCATCAGACAGCGAAGACGACTCAATCTTTGGGCGGGAAACATGCTCAGATTTCAACATAGAAGAGGAGCGCACCAGTCCTTTGGACCGACCTCATTTGTTATACAAACGAGATGGACTTACCACACGTTACAGGGGGTTAAGTCTCAAGACAAGGATCTCGGCACCCTAGTAGACAATGATAAAATCAATTGTAGTAGAATTGAATTCTTTGCCCTGCTTTATAGGGGGTAGAGTTGATTTTTGTAAGCTAATCAAAATTCGCTACTCTTATATGTAAGGAATGCAATGTAATAAGCGCGTATAGTACCTAGATTTGTAGCTTTTACTTTTATTTGAGGAGAATATATATATTATTATATATATATATATATCGATGATGGCTGGCGGGGTCAGGGTTGACCTCTGCGCTCGAAAAGAGCAAAAAAACAAATTTCAACGCAACATCTCCCAACCGTAGCGGTATACGAGCCAAAAAGGGCACCATACTGTAGCAGGAACTTCCACAAATTGATTCAACTGAAGAAATAATAACTTTTCCATCTGGGGCGACCTGAACGGGCAAAAAAGATGATCCTGAAGAGCATATAGGGTAGGTGGCCATCGAAGAGTGCCCTCTACGCTGCTTCAAAGCAACGAATCAAAAATCGTTTAAAATGCGCGATATCCCTGCTGCTTGCTCATGAGCCAATGAACGCTCGTTTAAAAGTTATCCACTTGCCGCGCCCTCACTGATTTGTCATATTTTGTGGACCTGCACCATGTGATAAGTCCTATGGAATTGTGTGATTCGCAACTGCCGTTGTTTTAATTTAACTTAAACACATAATTAGACTCATTTGGAGAGTTATCGTCTCAATTATAATAATTGAGGAAATTTCAATCACGCTGAAACAAAATGAATGACCAAATCAAAGGAAGTAAGCCCTTCATTCAGCATGGGTCGTCGAGCCTTCACAAACCCATCCAAGATCGAAAGCGACAATGAGCGGGCGAGGAACCGCCGGCGTCGACGGCAGGAGAGACTCCGAAACCTGGATCGTCAGGAGCGTCTTGCCCACCCTGCTATCTGCGTCAACAACTCTGCCCATGATCAAGTGCTACCTGAGGATAGGTCGTGTAGCGGTCTGATGCACAATATCACTACAATCCCTTGGTCAGCGCGCCAGACAGCACCTTCTGCTCCTGCCTTGGATTTGAACGTGCGTGAAGAAGCTGGGTGTTCACCTTCAGTACGCGTCAATGAACATCTGCCATCTCATCCTACGGCCTCTAATAGCACCAATGGCCAGGAACTCCCTTCACTTACGAGTCAGCTGACAGAAACGAGACATGATGCAGAACAGTTCGCAGCATACGTTAGCGCGTCACCAACGCTAAGACCTCGGTCTGCAAGCCAGCCAATTTCTCCCGAAACGTGTACTCCTCGAGGATGCACGCCAGAGTCTACCCGAGCGCGTACACGACTCCGTGTTCAGAGATACCGCAACCGATTGCATCGACTACGGATTCCACCAACACTACCCTCTGTCACCTGTACGGATGGACTAGCCTTGGATCCCTCGAGAGGATCCAATTCAGGCGCGATAACCGACAATCATCATTCTCAGTCCACCGATAGGGCCCCAGACCATCCAGCATCAGTATATCGTGTAGAGGCAGATTTACAGACGCCCCCAGGGCGCTCATGTGCCTGCTCTTCACAATATGCCTCTGGGCTCATTGCCTCCGATATCGATGGAAACCGTAATGAGACGCTCGACAGCTTCATTGAAGCCCTCCGGCATCAAGACAACGAGTTAAAGTCTGATTTTTTCGACTCGCATGAGACTGCGTACGACCAGGCTTTCCGGATTTTCTTCCATTCTAAGTGTAAATGTATGTCTTATCGTATCTCTTGAGGGGTTGTTGAGTGTTCTATACTGACAGGAACACTTGGATCAGGTGAAAATGATTTCGAGGTCAATGAGCCAGAACATACTTGTTCTCTCCGAGAGAGCGTACAATACCTACAAAGTTGCCTTCCTTCTCTACCGACGGTTTTTGCTGAAGCTGGATCTTACGATCCCGGCAGCTTTTTCCGACAATGGAGGGGCTTCCTGTCGAACAAACCTGACCAGCCGCTCTCGTTTCGCAAATCGCAGATGCAACTTCTCCCCGAGAACGAACCAGAGTTGGTTCTGTGTAGACAATGGGATATTGACAGCATTTGGCTTGGAGCTACAGGTCTGCAAGCAATCCGACCTCCCAACAACTTCCGCCTATCTTTTCTACCCTCTCTCGCCCTAAACCTGTCATGCGATCAGGTTATTCAACCTCACGGACTGGACCTGGCCAGGACAAGGCATATCAAGTTTGGTACTTTCAACACACATAGTGTACATTTTTCGGTCTTTCTCTTTTTCCCCTGTGCGGCCCCTGATTCAACCTCAGCCACTCGGAATGCTTTGTCCCTTAAGCGTCAAAAAGATCTTTATGATCACATCATCATCCCGGCAGCTTGTGAGGCCATGTCTGATCCTTGCCGCCAGGAAATACCACGAACGTACGACATAGCGTATGCGAAGTCTCGTTCGTTCCAAGAAAAGCCAGGAAATAACCGATGGAGGGCTGATGATGTCAACAGGGCAGTCCATCTGCAATATACGATCCCAGCAGAAGACCTTCCTCTTTTCTGGACTCTGGTAGTCAATAAAGCAGATCAATTCCAGCTCACGACCAAGAGCGGAGAAACTGTGCCATATTTCAAGGGTCCTCGATTACTTTTTCAGTCTCACGACTTGAAGAATACTTTTGGGAAAGAAACACTTAACGCATCCTTAGACGATTTCGAGAGCTCAGTCCTTGGAGCTCTTGATCCTGCACACCTGGACATTCACTCCTGTTGGATCGATATTGGAGCCCGCGATTATGTTGCGAGTGATCCACCCCATAGAACTGCCAGGCAAGGACCTTTCACTGTTCTATGGAAGAGCCAGTGCCATTCTCATCTGCATGAGCAAATCTCCAGAATCGCACCTGAATCTCGTTTGGATGCTGTAAAATTCCAGAAATTCTTACTGCGGGATATCGGGGACTATCAAGTCAAGGCGAAGCGTACCCGAGCCACCAACCCAGGCCATCCCCACGAGCGCAGGCCAGGGGTCATTCGCGCCAAGGCCTATAGTTGCCACAAAGAGCTGTTTTCTGTCATGTTCAGTGATTATGAAATATTTGGATCAGGTTTTCTTCCACTCCTCGCCTTGAGTGAGGGTATGTTGAGCGATCTTTCCGCGAACAGTCGAGGCCGGCGACAAGCCTCAAATACTACGCAAATTAATCGCGGCGCTCTTCTAAAAGCCTGGGAGGCTAACAAACGGTACTTGAGAGCTACTTCAAATACGACAGCCCTTGCGAATTACGGTATTCGGAAGGAAATGACTTTTCGACTGGATGTGATTCTTAGAATGTGGCATCGAGGCTATTTCCAGCCAAACAGAAACCCCCACGTCGGTAATCGGTCTTTCAAGGTGTTGGATGCGTCGGGCGGTGAAGAACACAATCCATTCTGGGTAGTCTCCACCAGAGACATGAATGATTATGTGTTCACCCAGGCTGCAAGATTTATCCTCCCTCTCGATCACTTGTTTCAAGAGGCGTCTCTTCGTACTACCATCTCGCCCCCTGCCTTAATTCTCGCTTTCTATACTGCTCAGCTCTTCTGTCGACTTCTCACTTATGCACTCGCAAGTAAAGAACGTTTCTCATATGACAATTGGATTTGGCTGCCGCAGTGGACGGTCCAGACTCGTCGAAAACCCAATATCAGACTGTTGCTAGAGCGACGGGGCCTTGGACTTGACATGGCCATCAAAGACTCTGGAATGCTGTGGATTCCTCCCTCGAGTCTTGATTGGTATGACGGACATATCGCCTTAGAGGTTCTCGTCCAGCTTTATATCCCTCGAAATCCTTTCCAGCGCGGCCTCGTATCTCAAATGAGTATCCAGCGTTTTACTGTGTCCAAAGTCGCGATCGAAGTATGCCTGCGACAGTTACTTCAGCACGCCTGTTCCGAATTTGAACATGGGCGTCGTCACATGGCAGAAGAGTTGGTAGACAGAGTCCTTCGTCTAGCTACTGAAGAAATTGCTCGGGCTTACCACCAGCATATGCTTTCCAAACTGAAGCTGAAATGGGAGGACATGCGTAAGGAGTTCGGGCAACATGTTCTACCTCGCCTTGAACGATTAGAACAAAGCGAAGAGGAGTCGGCCCGACAAACCGGCCGCCTCGTTACAGCACACACAATATGGGAGATTTACGATGAAGCTTGGACTACTTACGTCCGAACTCGCGCCAGTTCTGAAGTAGACGATAAGCCAGAAGACGTCCCCTTATGGATGGGAACGCGGAAATATCTACCCCCGGACGACAGCTGGTCAAATTCTGTATTCAATCGTCTTTTCAAACGTCCGAAAACCTCATTCTGGTACGGCCTCTACTTCCTTGAACTCTATCACCGAGTCAAGCGATTATGGGGCATGATTGAGGACCACGCTGGCTTATTTGATGAACAGTTCAGCCGCATCATTGGCTATTACATCATGGTTACTTTCAATAGTGATACAACCAAAGATGTTGCTGTTGACCGTAGACCAGGAATTGAGCATCAAAGAGCAACCTTTTTCCGAATACAGTTTTGGGCTCCTTATTTTTCGCCGCCTGAATGCACCGGTCCTATGTCACTGGCCTCAACCGATTGTTATCAACACCAGAGCCCTTGCGCCCCCCTGGCCGCGATATCAAAACCAATCGACGCCATGGAGTTCCAAAGGTATTCTGCCAGTCTCATGCAGCTATGGATGCGGCTAATCAGCCACAATGACCAATTATGCCAGGCTAGATTAAAAGAAAGGAACCGAGTCTGTAAAGAGGTCATTGACTGCTTGATGGCTCTTGTTGGACCTAAAAGGAGCCACGAGGAGAATTGGGTACACTCAGAACCTTGGAAGTTTTATGGGTCATCGATGGGATACGGACAGCGTGGAGACCCATTCCGCCTTCCGATTTCTGCCATACCGACTCGATCGCCGATCAGCCCTAATCAGCCCACGATTCTGTTGCCTTCTCGTCATAATGTCATGACCCTAATTAATGCCATTGAAACTGTACCTGGACTTGACCAAACAATTCTTCAGCAAGCAATATGGATCCGCGAAGTGCTCCACAACGATGGCCAGCAATATGATATCCGCAGTCATTTCGAAGCAAGACAAAGTGAGATGGATGATGTGGTTCAGCCTAATTCCATACTCCGGCAATTCTTAGCTCGAACAGAGCCCCCGCAAAGAGAGATTCAGGCGTCTGATAACTTTGAGCGGATTTAAAAGCCTAAAAGAACGGCGAGGGGATTAGTTGTTTGACTGGATGAAGCTCATGGCTGGGCACTATACTGAAAGAAAGCTGGAGCATTGTATCTAAAGCGCTGCAGAGAACCCACAGTAGTCTGCCATGACACAAGTGATTTTTTGAGTTCTACCTGACCTCTTACGTAAATGCTGTGTGGAAGCTATCAATTCCGTTGTCATTTAAGCGCTGAGCAAGGCGGGGTAGTGAGATATGTGTAACCAAGGGAGGTAATAAGCTTTATGTGCCACTTGGCACTTGTTAAGTGTGACAGGTCTAAGCGCCAAGAGGCAAGATAAGCAGCTAGGCCATGGTTCCTCCGCTCAATGTTCAATCCTTCGCGCCTAGCACGGCCCACCCGGATAAAGAACGTCTAGCAGCCGGTGGGAGGAGGTGGTGGACTGATAGTTACTGAATTTACGTTTATACCGCGAAGAAATGGAATTTTCAAGAGACAATCTGGTTCAAAATACTGATGTTGCTTTCAAAACGCCAATGCTGTTTCTCGAGCTCCCAAAACTACAATCATCGCATATTTCCCTTCATTCGTTACCAGTTATCCTCCGCTACCATTCGGTCTTCGTTGACACAAGACTGATGAATCCGCTTCCCATCTGGCCGCAACACCTTATATGTTCTTGATGTAACTGGAATCGGTACCCTAGTAGTCAATAATAATAGGAACTCTAGTAGAGTTCCTTTTTATGCCCCACTTTACAGGGGGTAGAGTTCCTTTAACTGACAGGGGTAGAGTTCGTTTTCATACCGCCAATCATCATCTCTTAAATATATTACCTAATAAACGCGAGTACGCGAAGCATATCTAAATGCACCACGTCCTACTTTCCCGAATTTGCAGGAGCTGTCTGGCATTTGACATAACATGATTAGACATATCCCTACGCAATGGAGCCATTTACTTATCTTAAAACATATCGGGTCCCTGTTTGTAAAAAATGCGAATTCGCCTGCGTAGCGAATGAAGTACCTACTCATTTACGAACACGACATCGGGATATACCACCTGCAGAGCGACGACGAGTGGCACAAGTGATTGGAAACATATCTGGTATAATCAAAGACCAATCAGGACTAGAGGATTTCCAGTTTCCTCCTCCTACTATAAGTAGCGTCGCCTTCCTCGCTCCGCCGAAGCCGGATGGACTCAAGTGCCGGAAATGTCCTTATATTGTCAAGCATGTAAAGAAGATCATGGCACATTGTCACAGCTGCCAGCATTGGAATAACCCACAGCGCCGTGGAAGGCCCAGACAAGCTGATAGTGAGTTGGAAGTTGAGCTTCCATGGATAGAGGGGGTTTTATGTCAACGATTTTTCCCGTCTAGGCGGGGGAGTAGATGGTTTGAGGTTGGCCGCAAAACAGCCGCTCACGCTCGCATGGGAAAGCAGGGCAGCACCGCTATTGGTCATTCTTCGGCACAGTCTCAACTGAACCCAGAGATGCGAGCACATCTACGGGGGGTTCTAGAAAGAGAGCAACAATATCTCAATGCTAAGACGCAGCCACGCTTCTACAGCAAGGCTCTTGGCGACGACTCCTTTGCAGCGACAAGTCTGTGGCTCGAGCGTACACGATAGCCAATTACATACAAGAATGTGCGGCGAGACATACTACAGGTAATGACACGTCTCCCAATTCGCGATAAGGTCGGTTCAGTGGACACAGACTATATCCTCGGATAAGGACCGTTGGAGGGCGATCCCGATATTATAATCTCTAGAAAGGATGAAGAGAAGATTATGTGTTTTTTGAGCGCTGTTGATGCTATGCTCGATCGATGTGAGCTTACAGTGGAAAATACAAGTCGGGTGCTTCTATGCTGGCTGGCTAGTTCTAGACTCGATATCTGTTAATTAAAGCCATTTGCTCTTAAAGTCGAGCAGAATACACGGAAAAGGTATCGACTCTTGTGGAAGCGGTTTATCGCGTTTACACTACGCGTATATCTCCTGCCGGATATGATCAGAGAGCAGGAGGTTAAAATCAACCTTAATGCACGTATAATAAGTCAAATACAGCATATGTGGGCACACCAGGTATGGGAAAATATCGATACGATGAGACCAAGCTGGCTAAGGCTATAGAGGCTGAACTAAAGTCCCGATATACCCTAGCGAAGTAACTATAAAGATATCGAGATCAGTCCCTAAGAATTATTCGCAGACGATTCTGATGGAATCGCCTATATAAATTCAATTTTATAGGCCAGATATTGCTATAATATCGCTTACTACTAGGCCGAGTTATTAATTAGTTAAAAATTCTACTTAGGGTTAGTTAGGGTTAGTATTATATTTAAGGTTTATAGTAGTATAGCAAAAGGGGTTTTATAGTATAATAGTATAGTATTTATTACTTTATTCTGTTTTATTACGGTAACTAACTAACCACTACTTTATAGCAATAGATAAGTATATAAAGGTTTAGGGTTAGGGTTAGGGTTAG
>JAAOAS010000664.1:0-15100 GCA_013396035.1 Fusarium pseudocircinatum | reverse complement strand
TCAAGGATGCAGCTGCAGCTGCCAGGGGTGAAACGTGAGAACTCTGCCTCTGGACCTGGACCTGGCATATCTAGCTAGCCCTTGGTATTTGTCAATTATTCGCTCGGGTCAACGCCGCACTCGTGATCTCCAACGTGACTTTGCTGACCCCAGAACCAATTACATGCAATTACTGACCTCCTCAGTCGAGTAGTCAGTATACGATACTGATTACGAGAACATTCCCACATGGGAAATTCACTCATCGATAGCTTACGGTGATGGTCTGAGGAACTTTTATAGAGCACACTCATACTAGACTATGTCCAACTCAAGGTTTCCAACTATCGATGCCGAAATTGACGTTTACGTCAAAACAGGTCAATGCGACACAAAATAATCTAGCTTGATCTAGAAGTTCATCTTGAAACGAGAACGTCTCTGAATAGAGTTCAAGTAGATATATCCGCTCGGTCCGCGTTTCTCATAACGGCTAGTCTAGCTGAGTCCCGCCAGCTTGGGCCTGATATTGACAGCATGGCAAATGATGAAATGAAGATCGATTTACATAAGACATCTAGTCTTATAGTGATGAACACTTCTAATTCAAGATCATCTAGTGTAGAATTTACCGTACGTGAAGTGGGCAGATCGTCATCTTGATTGTTTCATTGAGTGACATACCACCACCAAAACTACCAAGAATAGGCCTCATCTAAGAACACATAGGCGCGGCATAAGGCGTTGCTCCTCACAATCTCAGCAATGTCTCTACGCACTTCATCAGCCATGCCAGGAGGTCCACACATGACAATCGCCAGCGCACCATCATCTGGCGCTCGAATCAGTTCTTGAGTCAAGATGCCCCTAAGATTCAAACGCTCCCCCACAACCGTTTCGACCTGTACACTCCTTGGCAGATCAGCAAGAGCTGATGTTAGGGCTGTGACAAGACCTTTCTTGCGGCTCGACCAGAAAAGTTTTGTTGTACCTGAAGCGCCTTGCCGAAGATATGGGAGACAAGCTGTGATGCCAATACCTCCGGCAATAACCAAAATGTCTTTGCAGTGTGAGAGTTGAGGTGAGATATCGCCAGAATGATGGTAGGGTCCTTCGACGATCACCCGAAGTTGAAGTGCTTCAGATTGTTGGCCAGATACTCGTGATGCGAGCTTTTTGGTCATGCCCGTTCGGACCCGAGCATAGAAGACAGTAGATTTCCCCTCAGTTGCTAGCGCGGCTGAAGTGTTCTGGTTGATATTAACAGCCTTTTCAGCATCTGTCTCAGGACTAGGTGAGACTGTCACACTTTCTTCTATGGCACCAGCTGTAGTTGGCTGGTGGCTGTTCTCACTAGCTAATGAGCCAGAATGTGCGACGGAAAAGGGGTGAGTCTCCCAGAAACGCCACGAAAGTGTAGGGAAAGCAAGATACGCAACACCACCCGCCAGAGGCTTTCCATCAATCTCGATTCGGATGTACTCTCCGTCAACATCTGAGATGGTCGAGATGGTTGCCTTTCGATTCCCTTGCCAAGCCATGCGAACTAGTCGAACGACATGTTCGAGACCCCAAATACCTCCAGCCACGAATGCAAAGATCTCGTAGCCCCAATTGTACTCATAGAGATACCAAATATGGTAGTAGTATCCAATAATGAAGAGCAGGGCTAAGATTATGTGCGATCCAAGGAAGAATTCGTACATCTTCTGCCTGACTGGCAGCAGTGAGCAGGGTAATATCGCACACACTGCCACTGTTCCTACAATACCCCAGATCCAGTACTCACGTACCAGCTCTTTTTCATAGGTGCCCTGAATGACATAGTTTGCGAGAAGCATGGCAGAGTGAACGACCGTATGGAGGATAGCCCAGTATCCAAGCCATCTATGCAGCAGGAGATATGTACTATGGCTCCAGTCCGTGAAATAAAGAAGAATATTGTTGCGAGCTGAGAATAGGAACAATAACACAACGTTACCCATTGCCATGTCACCTGCCCGGTTGCCAACGACGCTGATTGTTTGCATCTTGAGGGAGGAAAACCCAGCCTGAGGTCGATGGACCGTATATGGTCCGAGCCAGAGCAGGATGTTGAGAGTGCTGATTAAGGCGATGTAGAGTGCCTGTCCCTTGTTGGGAATGTTGCCAGCGACAGTTGGCTCACGATGTCGCTTACCAAACGCTGCTGGGACAACCAGAAATGATTGCCAGTAAGCCCATCCTCGGCTCTTAGTCAGGCCGGGTATGAATCTCAACAGTGAGAGGATCGCTGGGAGGAAGATACCCACGAGAGCGATGGTAAGAGTCATCGTTGTATGGCCAGCCTCATTAGCCTCAAAGTCATAGAGATAGTTATACTGGAGTTGCCAATCCTCAGGGCCGATGAAGCTGGTCTCGTTGAGGGGCTCTGTACTGCCAGCGGTGACGGGCAAGGGACTTGACACATTGAAGGTTACTAGGCCTTCGTGGGAAGATATATCGTGGCCACCATGGCGTGGGAAAAGAGCAGTTCTCTTCTTATGATGGCTACCACTCTTGTGACCAGACGTCGAATTTGTGCTATGGGAAGCCATGGATTCGTCTTCCCTGGCCGCACTCAAAGCATCTTCATACGACATGAACGGAACATAGTCGTATTTTCCAATGGTTCCTGTTCCAAGATGTGATGCCCAATAGTCTTCAATAAGGCTCATAGAAGGATTCCCTGCGAGGGGACAGTATGTGTCTATGCAAAGAGCCATAGTCTTAAGAAAGACATGGTCTTCCACAAAACAATCGGGCGGTGTCGTGACGGGATTATGTGCTGTCCCATGGTTCTCGGTCGACTCGGTAGGAGTACAGGAGAGTTGTTGTTTTCGGATAACTTGTCGACAGGCGAAGGAGCAGGTTGGGTTATACATTGTCTTTCCCCAGCCAATGAGGCCTGTGCCATCGGCTTGGACGCCAGTGGCACATAGTGTTAGGAGGGCTGCTAGAGCCACTCGCTTTGATTGAGCCATAGTTGTTGGGATGTGATCCTACAATTTTGATACACAGATGTGGGCATCGAGAATCTTAAGTCCTTGCGAGTAGATGTCAACCGGGGTGATAACACGCCACGGTGAGCAAGTTTTGTCTTGGCTAGGGGTCTATCTTGCTCAATTTGAAGTGGAGGGGAATAAATGATATAGGTCTGGTTTCTGTGAACTGGCTGGGATAACTATGATGCTTAAGGTTCAACTCTAAAGAAGCACAAAGTCAGGATGAATCAAGGTTTAATAAAAGGCAGTTCTTCCATTTGCTTGGAATGACTAAACTCTTGACCTAAAGTTTGTTGATATTGAAAAAGATCGACAATGTTCATGTTGGTAGTGTCTGCTTCTGTAGGTAGTCACGATAAGCATAAAATTAACTCAGATTTAATGCCACCATCCCGCTCTTTAGCTAACAAACGCATGCTCTCTTAAGTGTAAGTGTCTGTCATCAATGGCCTGATAGGCTCGTTTATGGTGATTGAGACCGTCGAGCTGGGAATGCCTGTGGTCTTGGCACGGAATGAGCACGTTTGAGAAGGTTTCCCAATCTAGGGCATATCCTAGAACCTACCTAGTGATGATTGGATCTTGTCTTGAACAAACTCTTCTAGAAAGAGTATCTGGTAGAACTATTAATCCGGCCACCGCTTTTGTGTTGTTCAGATCGCCGTATAGAGGCATATGATCTGGAAGTTCCCATGCGTTTCGTTGTGTTGCCCAGAAGTTATCCATATATTGCAAGATGTTCGATTCCAGGAAGAATAAAGCCCTATCTTAAACAAACCTCTCTGTTTCGCTTCAACTGAATTCCTTCTCGGTCATATATAGGTAGGTCTCGACACATACACATGTCTTTTTCAGCGCACCTAAATAATTAAACTTAGAAGTGGTGCCCAGATCTCAATCCCACCATCAGACCTGTCATATAAACACCTTAGAGAATTTCACACATGCGATCTAGAACCCTATTACTTTCTTCATGTTTACCAAGAACGACTACAAGTCGGAAGAAATGATCTTCTTCTGATTGACATGGTATCGGGGATTCTGTCGCCTGGCCACATAAGCCAGTAGAGATGAGCTACTGTACCCTTGAGTCCGGGATGAAGTTCGACCGACCGACCGCCTGGCAAAATAGCATGCAGGCATTTCACAAAGAGTATCATGCTTTAATTAATTCCATTATTAATAATGTCTATTTACAGGTAAGAAGGTATTAGAACTGCGAGTTGTCCAATCAGGGACGAAAGAGAACTACACAGCCAGCTGGTGCATCATCAGATTGAAGTTGAGTATTCTATACAATGGGATTCCATCCAAGGACTGAATTGTATAGCTATTTTTCATTTGATAAGCACAGTGTCGTCTCAGCCTTCTCCCGCAGGGCTGTCGTCCGTACTTATAGGAGAACCCGGAGCCGTATCTGCTTTCGGCCGAAGAAGATAACACCAGTGGTATATATCTGGATCATTCGGCAACGTTTTCTGAGTCAAGACTTTGGCAAGGACCTCAACGTCAAACGGAAAGTCATCCAGGTCAAATCGGTAGGCTGAATAACTGAACGAGATCCAAACGCCACCATCTGCAAGACAACGCTTGATGCCAGTAGCCATCCGCCGCAGCGCCATCTCACCACCACATGAAATTGCATCCACCGTACTTTTGTCAACGATAAGATCAAACTTTTCGCACAGATCTAGTTGCGTAGCATCTTGCACATCATATCGCATTTGAATGTCTCCAAAAGCTTGCTCTTCGAGATCGCGACCCCGATCAATAGCGAGTGGTTCATAGTCGACGTTGAGAATATCGCGGAAGCCCCGTGACCGGAAATGATTCTGCAGGTCGCTTGTCCCGAAGCCGATGTGGAGGATGCGGGCCGTGGCCGGGTCAAGCCGGTCGAGAACGGGCTTGACGAGCGGCATGAAATCGGCCGCCGGAAGAAGCCATTCGAAGGCTTTTTCGGACGAGAAGCGCTTGTGCCAGTAGCTCTGTTTCTCAAAATCGGAGGCCATCTTAAAGGCCAAGGCGCTGTGTGTGGTTTGGAAGATGCTTGGGGAGATGGGTATGGGTGGGATCTGTGGTGCGGATGCCATGGCTTTTAACGTAGTATTTTCTGTTTAGTAGAGCCGCTTAGCTGAGTTATCGATCGAGGTCAGCAAGGTCCTTGCTCTGCGGTATCATGAGAATGTGGTTTTTTTGCACAAATCCTGGTTGTTGGTTCGTTATCTGGGCCCACAGAACTGGGACTGTTGGCAGTGATAGATGGGGCGACGTAGAAGGAGTTGGAAGCTTCATGTTGATGGCTTTTTCGGTGAGAAAGATGGATGCTAGCAAAATGGCCAAGTTCACAGTTAGAGACTGACACTGCTTGCCGATATTGTCATGAGGGCCATTATCATTGTATAGAGCTCTTCGAGAACAATGTCGTAACACGAGAATTGGTAGCTGACCACTGTATTGTGTGCCTATACGTATCATGAAGCGCGCGTCAAAGGAGCGGTCTCCCATGAGTGAGATCATTGGATATACCTGATGCTCAGGAAGATATCACCAAGTTGAGTGGTCTGTTTTATAGCATAAATGTAGCGTGACTCGGGTTTAGTCTAGAATGAAATATAGAAGGAAAATAGAAACAGGGGTCCATTGTCTCCGAATAAATAAACATTAATTGCCGACTTTTGAAAGGACCCTTGATCGTCTTCATTCTACACGGTCGTGTGCCTCTCAAAGGCAGATGACGTAGTCACGTCAACGTTTTTGATGGAGTATTTCCAGGGTGTTCCCTAGCAACCCCGTCCCCTATTAATACCAGCCAATGGCGGTCATATCCAGCCACATTCTAGAGCGAGGCGCTGTTTCAGCTCCGCCTCGGAACGCCGCGTCAACACCAAGGAATTGAATTCAAGCCAAGACAAGTCGTGAAGCGGCGGCTGACGAGGCGTCTGCTACCGAATGTCTATCGAAGGAGGGGAACTTGGCTCAATAAAAATCTGTCTCTTAACAATCAAACTCTGACTTTGCTCGCTTTTCATTGCTTCAAATTCACCTCTTTCGTTTATTGACTTTGCGACTCGAGTAAACACCCAATAGCGGCCATCCATCCACTTTCTAATAGGTCCTTACAATCAGTCGCAATTAGGTTCTCATCCGTAACCCGATTTGATAGCGAATCTCAAACGATCAAAGACATCGCCATGGCTCCGCACCCGGATCCTTCATCACTGGCTTTGCGATACGCAGCTGAAAACACCATCAACACCATAACCAGACGCGACCTCCAGAACCCAACTCACACCCAGCAAGTCACGTTGGGCATCATCGGCGTCTATGTCGTGGCTATCGCTATTCTATGGAACGTTCCCTACGTCCGCATGATCCTCTGGCCCTTCAAAGTATGTACCCTAATACCAAACAACCACCAAGTCAAGTACTGACATGCGCAGATGCTGGTCATCGCCTTTCACGAGTTTGGCCACGCCTTTACTGCTCTCCTGACAGGTGGCCATGTCAAGTCAATCTCTCTTGATCCGAACGAAGGTGGCGTGACACATTTCTACGGCGGCAGCCAAGGCTTGACGCTTCCCGCTGGCTATCTCGGTTCTTCCATCATCGGCGCATTACTCATCTTCTGCGGATTCAACATCGTCGCCAGCAAAATCGCTAGTATCGTGCTCGGCGTTTGCTTCCTGCTAACGCTCTGGTGGGGAAAGCGTGATTGGCTTACCATCGCGACTGTTCTTCTCGCCGTGGGACTTCTCATCGCTTGCTGGTTCATCGAACACGCACAAGCGCTGCGCTTCGTCGTCCTATTCATCGGCGTCATGTCTTCCCTGTACAGCGTCTGGGATATTTGCGACGATCTGATCCTGCGCAAAGTCAACGAGTCCGACGCGAGTGTTTTCGCAAAGCGATATGGCGGCTCGTCGCAGTGCTGGGGTGTCATCTGGGGTATCGTTTCGGTTCTTTTCATGGCCGCTGGCATTGTTGCTGGTTTGGCAGCCTTTTCGCAATCATTTGCCCAGCAAGAGAAGGATTCACAGAAGTTTATACCTACCTGAGGCACAAGATTGGTAATGCTTGATTGAGGATATGACCAAAATTTCATGTTTGGTGGCTGTATACACACCTAGGCATGTAATCATCTGGGGATTGTAGCTGGTGCAGATATTTTGAAACGTCCCGTCATGATAACGAAAACAGGTTGGATGGCCAGGCGGTGGTTTGAGCACAACTATGTGTTACGACAGCGCATAGGAGCGTGTGTGAATTGATACCCCTTGGAAGCCGATTCTTCCTTGCTACAGAAATAATAAAAACAGACACAATTACATCACAAAGATCGACCAGACCAATTTCGGAAATGTTTGCAATGCTACTGGGGGTATGGCGTGGAATTGCATTCGGCAAACATGAGGTATCTCGCCAAATCAAGACGCCAACGACATGCCCCTATTCAGACACAGTCGGTCCTTTCACAGCTCGTTTGAGTCTTACAGGCCGCTTGTAGTACCTCTGTGACTGTAGCAAAGCCATTCTCTAACCTCATGAAACAAGAAAAGCGGTAGGTGGCCGCAATCAACGGTGGTAACGTTTACTAGTACCTCTACCACGTCAAGTCAATAAATAGAGGCTGTTTCCCCATGATATTCCAGCCGGCTTGCAACTTACCATTTACTGAGAAACAACCTTACAACATGTCCGGCAGCTATTCTATTCCCGGTACCTTTATCGGTCGACCAACGCAGCGAGAAGACTTCTCGCATGAAACTGCCACCGTAAGCCTCGCAGGAGAGAGCTATTTCTTTAGTGGCCCAGCAAGAAGTTACGGGTGAGTAAATAGACTGATAGCGTTAACTATACCTACTGACATACGACAAAGACGAGTTCATAGAGGGATGGGAGGTCAAACAAAGCTTGACTTTGATCATCGAAAGGGGCTCGAAAAGACTGCATACATCATTCTTGGTCCCGATCCACACTTCTTCCAGTGTCGTCGTTATACTCAAGGGAATATTGCAGCACAAAGCAAGTGATATTCGTTTTTTCAAATTGACTTGACTAACCACCAAAAGCAGACAGTTCGGAGCTTGAGGATTATGGGGAGATCGCGGATCTTTACACAGAACATGATGTTGAACGCCCATCATTCCTATATCTCGGTCCCAACAAGACTTTCTACACTCGTGTAGACGATGGAACTGAGGAGTGGGAGCTCCCTCAAGAGATAATCCGTGAAGGCTTACAAGTGACACCCGACGCAGTTCGGTCTGCGGTCGACAGTCTTTGGCTTGGTGTTGGCGACGCTTGGGTTGCACAGTATCGAGACTCTCGCTTCAGATTCGACCTCAAGGGTCAATATGCCAACCTGGAGCCGGTCTTGCGTCGGAAGCAGGATCAGGAGGTCTCTATCAATGCGCTGGCATTGAATGTGGCTGATGGAAAGTCTTACGTCTGTGTCTTTAATGATGGAGATGTGGTGTACGAGGCTGGTTCAGCTCGCTTTGATGGAAAGGAACTCGAGGCTTGGTGTGAGCAGAACTTCAGATTCACCCAGAGGCTGAGATTCGCTTAAGTGAGATACAAGAGGATTGCTCTGTGAGCCCTATCAGATACTGACAAGTAGAATCAATTGTGATAATCTATATCGATACCAAGCTAACAAGACACTCTTTGATTTGAACCAATAACCAACTGTATCACTGGATCTGTTAAATATCACCTGGCTTCAACCTCCATGACGTCTACATAGTCATCAGACAGGGATTTGTTTTCATCACAGATAAAGAACTCTCGGCCTGAGCTACTCACCAAGGGTTGCACGATACTTAGTTCTTGGCTATAGAAATGATTTGGTCAGCAACGAGGACTTGCCTAGGGGAGGAAAGAAAACACAGGATCTTGATCCTAGATGACAGAAAGACTTAGGTAACATAGCATAATCTTAGGATAACTTTTGCTGAGTTTATTTTAACACCCTCTATTGAGGTTCGCTGTTTTCTTGCCCCCCGAGGCTTGCCAATCCTCCCGGTTTCATTTTGTGTCAGATTCTCCGTCTTATGCGTAGGTCTTACTCGGGCTGACTGTGAAATAAGAGATGTGTCAACCTGCTTACCCAGTGGATAAGCAAAGGCAATCGTTACATGGAACAATTCAATATTAAAAGATACGACAGACTGAACGAGCCAAACCCTTAAGAAGCTGTTCACAGGACAACACTAAAAACATGTCCAATACTCGAACTATTTTCCAACTCGACTCCCAGCCAACGTGGTTTGAGAATATCACTCTTAGACCTAGCGGAACTATCTTGGCAACTCGCCTCGATATCCCCGAGGTCTGGGAGATTGATCCTGAGAAAACAACTGGCTCCAAGATTCTACGCATCCCGCTTCCAGATGACATCCCGAACCCAGCACTCACCGGCATC
Source organism: Fusarium pseudocircinatum (assembly GCA_013396035.1). Lineage (NCBI taxonomy): Eukaryota > Fungi > Ascomycota > Sordariomycetes > Hypocreales > Nectriaceae > Fusarium > Fusarium pseudocircinatum. The sequence continues at coordinate 5,674 of JAAOAS010000664.1, read as the reverse complement.
TGTTGTCTCAAACATGATGTCTTTGCGGTAGCTGCAGGCTCATTTGACATGATCGGAGGTGCCAAACCCAAATCTGGATCATGGAGTGTTTGGGTCGCAGATCTCGCTGGTGAACAGGCAAAGGTGACCAAGATAGCCGATATGCCTGAGATTGGCATGATCAACGGTATAGCTACATGGGATGAAAGCACTGCGCTTGTCACAGATTGCCTCCATGGCAAAGTATACAAGCTCAGTGTTGCCACAGGATCATACAACGTTACCATGGAAGACGACACATTCACAATTCCAGCCGATGCCCCTTTTCAAGTTGGCCTTAATGGCATCAAAGTCCATCGCTTCTCAGAGCAAACTTATGTCTATTACACGACGACAAGCCGTTTCTGTGTATACCGTGTACCCATTACACAAGAAGCCCAGGCTGCAGGTCCCGTTGAAACGCTTGCGCCGGGACTTGTCGCGGATGATTTCGCTGTAGCTCGCGATGGGGCCATGTACGTGTGCACCAACATATCTAACACGGTGGTACGAATCCCCGCTACTGGTGGAGATGCTGTCGTGGTGGCAGGCGAAGCAAAGGCCTTTGATGTTGCAGGCTCAACAGCATGCGTGCTTGGCGAGGACGAGGGAGTTCTGTACGTTTCGACTTCTGGAGCAAATGCAGTGCCTGTGGACGGAAAGACAGAGCCAGCGAAGATCGTTGAAGTGAAGCTTAGCTAGTTTTTTTCCTGGGCATAATCTGTAGGAACAGAAAAGTCCAAGACGTGTATTCAAGCATACACTCAGTGATAGCTCGTTCTTCGGAGTAGCTCGTGAAGAGAGCCAATCTATCATGGTCCCATGCCTATCGGCAAAATGCCCCAACGCCAGGTTCTCCCACTAACAAATCGACAAAGCCCATTAGTTTTGGTCTGTAGAAATTCAAAAGGGACGGCTGCAGAGAGAAACCACTACCATCTCCCTCGACGTCCGCGACCCCCAAATCCTCCCCGGCCGCCGCCGCCGCCTCCACCTCCAGACATATTTTGATCATACCCAAAACCACCTTGATTGCCGCCAAAACCACCGCCAAAGTTGCCCCCTTGACCACCCTGTGCTCCTTGTGCACCCGCTCCTCCAGCGTTTTGCATACCGGAGAACATGGCGTTCATCTGACTGGGATCCATTTGGCTCGGGTCCATACCTGATGCCATCATCTGCTGCATCATGGCTTGCATTTCAGGAGGCATGCCATCCATTCCACCAGGCATTCCCCCTTGCTGGGCACCCGAGTTGCCGGCTCCTGGCATACCCATACCGCCCATCATCATCATGTTGAAGTCTTCCATCATCTTCTTATTGTTCTGGGCAAAGACATCAGCTCCGAATTCTCCTCGAACGGTCTCTTGCTTGGAGGCGTAAAGCGCCCATGTGAATTCATCGAAGCCGTAGTTGAAGTAGTCGCTAATATCGGTACCGGGTTTTCGCCATGGCTTGTCACTGTCTGGTAGGTCTTGCATTGCTTATGTTAGTATTTGCGCGACAACAATCGGTAGTGTTATTTACCTTCGTCAATGTTGACATGAGTGATAGGCTTGCCTGTCCCAGGATGAATCGGGTTTGCGTTCACGTCTATCGTTGATTTAGATGCCGCAGCAGACGTCTTGTCGGCGCTTGGCGCAGCAACGTTAACTGAAGGTCGTGATTCGGAGTCCTTGCGTGCTGGCGCAGGTTGTGTTGGCACATCGCTTGACGCTGTTCTTTGGGGGATGTTTCGAATATCACTGTACTTGGACTGTCTAAAGTTGGAAAGACCTGTTAGTAGCCTCCAAACGCGGCGCATGAAGGGATAGCGTACTGTGGTGGTGCTGATTTTGTGCCATCTTTGCGCTCTGTGATGATGTCGATATCCTGAGAAATTATGTCAGTTGCTGTGTATTAGACATGTCGCAGATCGCATACCGAGTCATCCTCATCAGAGTCATCGTCCTCATCCATAGCGGCACCCTCATCCTCTTCTTCGCCTTCTTCTAGATCATCTGCTTTTGGCTTCTTATCCTCTGGAGCTGTGGTCTCGGTCTTTGGCTCATCTGGCACATAAAAATCATCCTCGTCGTCAATATCCATGTTTGCGATTCTAGCAGTATGAAGTTGGCGAGTGTAAAATTAAGTAGTTGCGACTAGAATTGGTCAATTTCAAGAGTTGATATGTAAGTACAAAGACGTCAAGCTCAAGCTCTCACAATAAAGCAGCTATTGGTCGCTCGGCGCCGCATTTCTCCGGAACTCGACTCACCGCAGCTCCAGGGAGACTCACCGATGCTCACCGAAGGCCGAAATGGTCCAAGCGCCATCTTCTCCAAGAAGCTTGGAGACTTTTTTGTCGTGTCGCGGCGTCAAAACACGGGCAGATCGCGTGAAATTAACTTTGTAGCCACTGTCGCATTCAATCAAAGGGCTTTGTTTTCGCCCTTAGTATGTCATTGATCCGTTCAGCAAGCGGCCCAGCAGGTGGTTTAAGCATCAACACTGGTGCTGCTAACGCCTTGTAAGCTCCACCCTCTAACAAAACAATCATTCACCATCATATCCACCCAACTCAGCACTACCTACCCAACCTAACTCAGCTTGTTACCTTCATCTCGTCTGCAGCCTCGTCGACCTCTTCTTGCTAACCGGCACACTCCATTATATAGCGGAACCGCCGCTTCTAAGCCCTCCGCCGCTGGTAGTCTCTTCGGTTCTTCCACCACCTCTACACCCACCGCCAACACAACAACAGCGCCAGGCGCAACAGGCACCATGTCTCTCTTTGGCAACGCTGCGCAAAAGCCTGCAACAGGCGGCCTGTTTGGACAGTCGACGGCAGCGACAACAACTACGCCTGCAGCTGGCGGTGGTCTCTTTGGCGCTGCCGGCGCAACAAACACTCAACAGACGCAGGGCACAGGTACTGGGCTCTTTGGCAACACTGCTACCAACAACACCCAACAACAAGGTCAGTAGCAGATTGGAAATGGTCTGTTTGGTCAGAAGCCACAAATCTCGGGAGCTCACCGGGGAAATCTAGGAACCACAGCGCAACCTACAACGACCGGCACCAGCCTCTTTGGCCAATCTGCCCAAAATCAAACTCAGCAGCCTCAACAAACAGGCACAGGTCTGTTCGGCCAATCTACAGCAACAAATACACAAAGCAACACAGGAGGGCTTTTTGGCCAATCTCAGGCGAAGCCCGCTACAGGCACCAGTCTGTTGTGAGTTACTCGAAGCTCCTTTGTCAAGTCAGTCACTAATTATCAGCAGTGGTCAAACACAGCCTCAGCAGAACAACACCCTTGGCCAATCCACAAACCAAGTCTCAGCCGTTCAAATCAACTACGACAGCATCCGCCCCCGTACCCGCTTCGATGACCTCGCTAAGCCCGTACAAGATGAAATTGCGTTGCTGGACTTGGGTATCCAACGAGTTATCAAGATGCGAGACGAGATTGGCGAGTTCATGCCCCAGCACGAGAAGGATATTGAGCAACTGGGCCTAGACGTGAAGTTTGTTGAGTCAAAGTTCCGAACTGTTCAAGTTGCCCTCAACAACGATATTCAGACCGTCAAGGCTCTCCAGGATCAAACCCGAAAGAACGCTGCCGATGCCCGACTATGCTTCCGGGGCGCCGATAACCTCAAACTCCCGACACACTACCACCAAACTGGTCTTTTCGCCAGCCAGGCTCCAGCTGCTGATTCTGGAGGCGCAGATGCTGCTTCGACACATGCGGACGCCCAAGATCTGATCACCTACTTCAACCGTATCTGTGACGATATTGAAAAGTACAAGGCTCGTCTCGATGAGTACCGGGGTGATATTGAGCGAGATATGCCTGGTGTTGAGAACGGCCTTTATGAGCAGATTCGAGCTCTACGCGACCGCAGCGCAGGCAGCGTAGTCGTCCAGGATCAACTAAACGAGGTTTTATTGGCGCTCAGAGATACGGGAAGTGCGATTGTTGCCCAGGCTGGACAGATTGCCGACACTCGAGAACGGCTATCGCGCCTCCAGGCTGGGATTGTGGACAGTGGAGTTTACGCCATGGGCATGAATGCGTAGAAGGCGACGTCATAATTGAAAGGAGGGAATGTGCTGCGGTAATATCAGTCTGTTAGACATTGCAAGAGTCCGTTTCATGTTTGAAGAAAGGGCCATAGAAGCATTATTTGGGTGAAGCGAAGGGTACGGGGTTGTCAACTGTAGCAGGATATTTAGTGAGGGTACAACCTTACGACGTGTATGAATATTACTTGACAAAAGAAAAAGCTGCTGATGCCATTGAGAACCGAGGGGGGAATTCGAGGATCACCTGGAAATACCCAGGTTCTCCTAGGCATTTCAATGCTTTGAGCTTCACAGTGATAAAGAGACCAACATCCCAAGGTTGATACAAATATGTCAAGTTCATTATCTGCCACGACCACGAAGATCGCGGGCTTGGGTATCAAACCAATGCTGTGCCGTGATATATATATATACATATACAAATGATCGCTGCGCCCTCTCCAAAAGACTCTTTTTTGTTATCCTTGTGAAAGCATTTAGCGGCCAACTAGTAAGTCCCTTCTCCATCTCCGCCATCATCGCCATAATCGTCAAACTCGTCACCGCCGTCAAAGTAATTCTCAGCATCATAATCGCCCGCATCTTCGTCGTCGTAAACTTCATCCTGCTCTTCCTCTTCCATGCCTTCTTCGTCTTCAAGATCCCCAGCTTCGTCGCCTTCTTCTTCCTTGAGCGCCTGTAACCGTTCAAGGAGATTACGGCCTTGCATCTCGTCTTCGCCATCACCTCCCATACCAAAAGCTTCCTCTGCACTAGGAAGTGCGCTTACGCTGCTCAGCTCCAACTTCCGGCGCTTGAAACCACCTGGAAGACCGCCGTCGTTGGCGGATGCAGCGTCGATGGTTTCGTAGAGTTCCATGGGGAAGAGCTCGCGACACACTGGACGGTTGGACCAATCTGGAAGAGCACGTTCCTCGCGAACGAACTTGTGGGAGTACGTAGGCACGGCGGTGAAGGGGTCTAAAGAGGCCTTGCTCTTGATGCCGAAACGGGCATTCTTCTGTGCCTGGCCGTAGTGTTTGCGGGGTGCTGTTGGGTCATTGAGAGCTGTGCGCTTGGATGTGTATAGAGGAGAGGCGTGGACTTGATGCCGTAGTAGGAGATAGTGTTGTACAGCTGCCTTTTCGTGCGAGGCGAGTTCTCGGGGAGTAGGGACGAGGTATGGCTGTTTGTAAGTCAGCGATGTGTCACACTGAGTCACAATTCTTGCGCTTTGAGATTGAGATAGAGCACAGAAGACAAGAACATACGGGAAATAGCTCAGATGGCCGCGCATCAGGCTCGTCGCCTGTGTCCCAGGGCACATTAGGCCTTCCACCTCTACCGCCGCCGCGTCCACCACGGCCACCTCCTCGACCACCTCGAGACATTGGAGTGCGCGCGTGGAATGTGGTGGTTCTATCGAGGGTTCAGAGCCAATTCGAAGACCGGGGGGGGGGGGGGTATTTATATGGCGGGTCGAGTAAGGCTGACTTTGATTGTATTTATCGAGCTAACGTTATTTTTTCCCATCGGGGTTTGACGCAGAAGGTTTTTTTGCGGGGGGTATGTTAAGTCTGAGAAGAATCCGCCGGACAGAAAAAA
>JAAOAS010000663.1:0-18381 GCA_013396035.1 Fusarium pseudocircinatum | reverse complement strand
GTGCGAGTAGTACTACTCGCACCGTCATTTAGTGGGATGCAAACTCGCTACGTAAAGTGGGGCAGACTTAGGGTCTCTCCGCCCACCAAACCGCAAAAATATCCTAACTGAAATTTCGTGAGCCTCGCAACCTCCCACTCTATCACCAATTTCGACGCCGCACGACCCGAGGTAGGAGCTCAACGCCAGCTGTTGCAATTGATCTGGACCTTCTCCATACTAACTCAAGCATCATCAACAGGTCCAAGTCTCAACCTTCGCAATGGCTTCGCGACCTACCGTCTCTATCATCGGCAAAGATGGTGCTCCCACTGGAGCTACCCACGCCATTCCCGCCGTCTTCACCAGCCCGATCCGACCGGACATTGTCCAGCAGGTTCACACCGGTATCGCTAAGAACAAGCGACAGCCTTATGCTGTGAGCGAGAAGGCCGGTCACCAGACCTCTGCCGAGTCTTGGGGAACTGGTTAGTACACGATGTTTTTTTTTTAACCCAGATTTATGGTTCTAGAGGGGAAATTTTCTGTGGGCGGGGAGAAAATCACGGAATTGGACGAGGGAGAGACGAAAAATGCTATGGGATTGCACGGCGATGAGCAGAACAACAGGCTAACCACATTGCAAACAGGTCGTGCCGTCGCCCGTATTCCCCGTGTGTCTGGTGGTGGTACTCACCGTGCTGGTCAGGCTGCCTTCGGTAACATGTGTCGTTCCGGTCGCATGTTCGCCCCTACCAAGATCTGGCGTAAGTGGCACGTCAAGGTCAACCAGGGTCAGAAGTAAGTCTTTTTTCGACCACGAGGCTCGTAATTTCAAGGCTAACGTACAAAACCAGGCGATACGCCGTCGTCTCTGCTCTCGCTGCCTCCGCTGCCGTTCCCCTGCTCCAGGCCCGTGGCCACCAGGTCAACTCCGTCCCTGAGGTTCCTCTGGTTGTCGACTCCGCCGTCTTCGAGGGTGCTGCCATTGCCAAGACCGCTGCTGCTTTCGGTCTCCTGAAGGCTGTTGGTGCTGGTCCCGATATCGAGAAGGTCAAGGGCTCCAAGAAGCTCCGTGCTGGTAAGGGCAAGCTCCGTGGCCGACGTCACCGCCAGCGACGTGGCCCTCTTGTCATCTACGACCCCGAGACCGATGGCAAGGAGCTCGTCACTGCTTTCCGCAACATCACTGGTGTCGAAACCTCTCCCGTCACCGCTCTCAACCTCCTCCAGCTCGCCCCTGGTGGTCACCTCGGCCGCTTCATCGTTTGGACCTCTGCTGCCTTCAAGGCCCTTGACGAGATCTACGGTTCCACCACTGAGGCCTCTGCCCACAAGCGTGACTTCCTCCTCCCTTCCAACGTTGTCTCTCAGGCCGATCTTACTCGTCTGATCAACAGCTCTGAAATCCAGAGCTCTCTCAACGCTCCCAAGGGCGATGCTGTCACCCGCCGATCTGCTGTCCAGAAGAAGAACCCTCTTAAGAACAAGCAGGTCATGCTTCGCCTGAACCCTTATGCCTCCGTGTTTGCCCAGGAGGCTCAGAAGAAGCAGAACTAAAATAATTCTCGACTTGCTGGGTGTGCAGCGGGTTAAGACGGAACTAGATGACGGGTCTTGCATGGTTTGATATTGAGGCGTAACGGCTTCTTTGACGGTTGAGCTCTATTAAAAATGAATCAGAGATATGATACGAATTACAGCCTGACTCGGCATTGGTTCCACAACTTGATGCTTATTTACCGTAACTGTGATCTTAGCTTGCTTTCAGCGTGATTGTCGTAATAGTAGTTGTTTTCATTTTCATGAATGATACCATACACATATGTGGCATCGAGGGTGTCCTGTACAGTGACTATCTCTTATGTTGGCAGCACGGGCTATTTTCTTGTTCAATGCTCATCATGTAGTAACTCTATTCATTTATTTACTCTAGCTGAGCAACTCTTCGAGTAGCTTCTCAATCTGTATCGCATCGTTAATCTTGAAGAATTCACCCACAGATCGCGCGAATCTGCTTGAGCCGTCGTCAATGTTCTCGTCGCTCTCTGCTGCAAAGCACAGTCGTATATATTGCCAGCCACGCTTTTCCCGAATCTCCGGCGTGGCACTGAACATGCTACCCGGGCTGCCCAGTACCAGATGAGGTGCATGTGTACTATGGATCAAGAATGCATTCGCTAGTGCGGTGCCATCAATGACAGGGGCAATGTCACCTCCTCTAGACTGGAAGAGAGGGTGCTTCTCGAAGTGGACACGCACCCAGACAAACATCCCTCCACGGGGCCAGTCGAAATCGAACAGGCGTATCTTGCTGATGACGTCCCGGTCCAAGTCTGGGTCTTGGTACGTTGACTGCCTCGGAGCAAATGCATTCTTCTCAAGGATAGAGCACATTCGGGTCATGCGACGCTCATACTCGCCACGAAGTCCCTCAAGCCATCGCACCCAACCATCAAGCTGCCAGCCAGTAAACGAGTGCTTCTCTGATTCCGGGAGAGAGGAGAATGTCTCAAGAGCTGATGAGTGAGGGCCTATAATGGCTTGAGCAATGAGTGCTTGGACGAAACCCGAGGGCTGGCCAGTGCTGGTCTCTGCGATCCTATTCATCAAAAGTCAGCCTTTACGATATTGATTACTGAGATACAGAGTAGCATACCTAGTAAGACGTTCGATGATTGCAGGTTGTGCAGTGACATAACCCAATCGGGAACCAGGAGCAACTGTCTTGGAAAAAGTATCGAGGCGAATGACACGGCCATCAACATCAATGCTAAGATATGATGGAACAAGCGAATCTATGAAGTCGTAGCCAGATGACTTGACTGTCTCGTGTGAATCGGTCACTGAGGTAATAGTATAGCCCCTAGCTTTGGCTTCGTGTATCGCAGCGGAAGGGAACTGCAGATACCAATACGGATCATCTTCAACAATGATGATGTCGTACTTGCTTGCCAGCGCGTAGATCTCCTTTCGTCTCTTAACGCCTACAACACCACTGGTAGGGTTATCTCCCATGCTGTATTCAGCGGTCAGTATACGGGCGCATTCTTCGTTCAGCCAAATTACTCACGTTACCGTGTATAAGAAATGTGGCAGTCGTCCGTTTTGAGTATTCCAATTCTCGAGCACCTCTCGCAGACCACCAGATCCTTCGACTCTCATACCTTCTTCGTCAATCTCAACTGGAACAACGTTGACTCCAAGAGGCCGAGCTTGAGTAAGGATGTTACCAAACACAAAGGTCTCACAGAGCATGCCCGGCCGCTCTTCCACGGGATGTAACCCCTCATACCAGGGGTCTACCAGGAGCTGAAGGACCTTTGAGAACCCATCCGTGCCGCCATTGTTAAGGATGACATCCGCGCCACCTTGGTATGGAACGTTTGGGTGAAGTACTTGGTTCGTGAATTGTCTAATGAAAGAGTGCAGTGGCGGGTAGCCAGTCACCTGTCCATACTGAAGGGCAGTGGCAAGGTCAACCTTCTTAGTGATGTCTGGTTCGTTTAGAATCTTTGGTATAGAGATCCTAGACGAAGTTTTGTTGTAGTCTGGATTTCTCGGGGCGTTTTTGTCTGGACTGTTGCTGTATCCAATAACACTACCTGACAGAGATTCAGTTGATGCCTTGTCGGGGTAATTCGGTGATGGCTCCCATCGGTCCGCGTTGGATATCTGAGCTTCCAAGGTATCGAAGGGGAAATATTTGACATTGGGCATTCCTACCGGCCGTGTTAGTACGGACGTGTAATACGGAGGCTAACAATCAAAGTTTCGGTGCCTCGGTGCCGGGATTGTCGATCACCGACCGAATCCTACTCACCTCCAGCAAAATTGCTGATACCCGGAATCTGCATGAATTTGTAAAAGGCCTTGATATTGCTCGGCTTGCGATTTCTAGTCACTGTCGAGAACAGGTGCGACAGGTCTTTGGGTGGAGGCAGAGCTTGGAGAGCCGTCGCATCTGGCGAAGCCGGGGCCGTAGCATCAGTTGCGGATGGTGCCATTGCCAAGATCAACAACAGTTGACTTTTCAGAAATTGTGATGTTTTCAGGCAAGATCTTAGAGGACGTAAAGGCAATCAATATGTAAGAATGAAAGAACACAAGCAGATAAAATGGATGTTCTTTTCCCCTCTTCAAGTACCCTTGACGTTTCTTCGCGTATCTCTAACCGGATGTTCTAATGATAAGGCAATCCAACTATTGCCCTGACTGGGTTGGGCCGGACCTCTTCAATAGCATTCCCGATGGCCGAATTGCCCCAAAATGTTGGATCCATGGTCCTTCCAGCTGCATTACAAATCCAACCCCGACTCCCGCCATTCTAACCCACCATCACAACATCATTGCACTCGCACCATCCCAAAAGACCCCATAGTTTGCCGAATCGGACATGGAGTGAGTGGGAACCACCACCAACGGTTTGCTTGACAGTCTCAAGCCCCTGTCCTAAGCATCCTATCACATCGTCTGGGGTCAAGGCGATATTGAATCGCAAAGTCCTAGACAAATGACGAAACTGTATTGCGAATTTCCGTAATATCTCGTCTTTCAGTCTTAATCAGAGCTCTTCTCCCCCCTTCTCCACATCAGGTTGAGCTCCAGGCTCATAGTGAAATCCAATCTCTTCAAAGGTCTGAGCCTTGCAGCCCAGTTGTTCGAATCTGGCCTTGGCTTTGAGGAACATGCTGCGCTGCCACATAAGTTCGTCATTCCAGTAAGGCGGCTCTTTTCCTGGTCGCTTGGCCTTCATAACCCAGTCGTGCAATTTGTTGATGTAGTGGCCATCTCCGTTGGGACCAAACACATGTAAAGCGTCGCCTTCCTGCTTCTCCAATGCCTGGCTCCAAGCTTCCATTGCTTCCCGAGAAGGGAGCTCAATATCATTGGACCACACAGCTGAAAACAGAGCTGCTTGGCTCTCACTCAATGGCCAAGGGGCTGCTTTCATGTTGAGACCTGGGAAAACGAGGGTTGGATGCTGGATATTGAAAACATGTTGGTACAATCCATGCACGGCTCGGCCTGTGGTAATGAGCTGGTGGCCTAGATCCCCAAGAAATGGGAAGCTAAAGAGGAAGCCGGTGCAGAAGATGATGGCGTCAACATCCGTCTCAACTCGGCCATCCTTGAAACGGATTCCCTTCTCCTCAACCAAGAACTCCTCAACCTCTGCTGTTTCCGTACACCCAGAGTGAGCTAGTCGATCTGGGGGTGTAGGATGTCGGACAGACAAGATAGCAGGCTTTCTACACTCCTGATTGATCTGCAAAGCAATGTCGAGCCCAGACGGGCCATTACCAATCACAACTACCTTGCTGTCTCTAAACGGATAGGGAGTGCGATACTGTTTGGAGTGCGTAATCACTCCGGGGTAGACCTCGTTAAACTCTTTCAAGTTCTTCATATTGGGCAGATAGGGTATAGAGTAGTGACCGTTCGCAACGACCAAGGCATCAAAGGTATCCGTGGTTATGTCGTCTCTATTGATAGTTGATTGTGTTTCAACCTCCCATCTGTCCCGACCATCTCGCACTTTCAGATTCGCCCGCTCGACGCGTCGACAAAAACGAATTAGGGGTTTGACATCCTCTGCATACTTGACCAGATAGTCCTCGATCATAGGCCTCTCGGGGAAGAGCTTGGAGTCCTCGGGGAAGGCTTGGTCGGAGAAACTCATAACTTCTTTTGGGATATTGGCGTGTAGGTTCTCGTACATCGGCGAAGTGAAAATCGGAGCTGACGTCGAATTCCATCTTATGGGGTTTTCAGGAGGGCAATGAGGATCTTCTTGAGGCACAGGACAAGTTCCTGGGGCTAACCCATAGTATCGCCAAATGCCGCCAACATGGTCCTGCTGCTCGAAGATGGCAATGTCTTCAAAACCCTGTGCAATGAGATATTTCGCTGCCGCAAGTCCAGTAGGACCGGCCCCGATGATTGCGATTTTGTGGACGTCGAAAGGCGTCGGCTGAGTCAGAGAGCCCATATTGTGCTGTAAGAGATGAAGCAACTAATAAGAAAGCCTCCCGTCCTGGGCATGAACCGATTCTTCACTGGTGTGAAGTTGTGAAGCAGGAAAGATAAATCAGCAAATCAACCAGTTGTCTAGGTAATCAAATTCTTCTATGGACAAGCCTGGGAAGAGTCATCAGCTTTCCCTTGCCATCAAGATACGCCTAAACCTGAGTGGGGGCTAGGAGCCATTTCGACTTTGTCCCGACTCTTTTTACTGCTTCTGTTAAGTCACAGTAGTTCGGTGCTTCCCATTGGAAGTCCTGGCTTGTTGTCGGCCCCAGAGCCGCATAAGAGCCGCTGTCTAAGACCCGGCGATTTTCAACAGCACCTCAGTGATAGACTGATAGGCTGGACCACAATCCCTTCACCGCCTTCTACTTTCGGACCTATCCCCACCACAGCTTCCTCCTTGCTCGGAAGCTTGCATATCGATTTCACTGCTCCAACAACAATTCACTCCACGAGCAAATCAGCGCTTCGAACGCGGTCAATGGCACCTTGACCAACGGGAACGACACACGAGATGCGACATTCATAAAAGCATAGAAATAACAAAATAAACTGTCGCACATGATTTAATACAGCAACACGGTCCCTTTGGCTTTTCAGGTCCCGCCGACGCGACTGACATTGCGACCAAACCACAATGAACAACTCGCAACCCACAACATCACTCGACCAGGGCGAGCCTATATCAATCGCCCAGCTCAGTCCGGATGTCCCAAGCCAAGACGCGCGAGTCATAATTGGCACCGTAACTATCACATGGCCATTTAGTATCCTCAACAAATCGATCGCATTTCTTTTAGCTGAGCGAGACTTTCGGCTACGACGCGAGAATGGCCAGGTGCGGATCCGTTTCCATGGTGCAGCCGCTAGGGCGATCGCAGATTCATCGCTAGGAGCTGGGGATGAGGTTCGTGTGAGCCTGCAGGGTGTTAAATGGGAGAAGAACGAGACGCAGACTCAAGTTGCAGGAAGCACTCTTGCATGGCAGCTCGAATTCTCGAATCGCTTGGTACTTGGAATCCATCGACCCGGAGAAGAAAGAGACACATTGCTCAACATCGACACCCCAGACGTGGAGACAGGAGTTACTACCACTAACGGCCAAATTGAGAATACTGACCAAGTCGACACCCTCACACCCATGCCCAAGCGACCTGCTATGCCTACGCCTTTATCTCCAGAAGCCACCTTGCCTCTGAAACGAACTGCTTCATCGACCTCGGATCCTCTTGAATTCGCTTCGCCTGCTTTCCTCAAACGAGCGCGTGTCTCTTACGGGGCATTATTCGAAGGCGACATAGACATGCTAGATGACGAAGTTGGCAGGATCAAGTCGAAGAAGCGCACACGGTTCAGTCTACCTGCCAACTCTTGGCGTTACACTAGCCGATCCCCTAGTCCTGAGCCTGAGAATGATCATGAAGAGGAAGATAAAGAAGAGTCCTATATGAGTAATATCTCGCAGCGCAATGGTGAGACAGAAGATACTACCACGAACACACCAGCGCGGCCAGCGATGGTAGATCAAGGTAGTCAAACAGTATATGTTGACTTTACTCCAATGTCCAGTGTGCAGGTTTCGGCTGAATCAAGACCAGTGTTTGGGTTGACACAGACGACCCCGACACCATTTACCCGAACGAGACCGTTTGAAAGGGACGACTCTCTCATGAACCAGTCTTTACCACTCGCAGAAGACTCGACAACGCCACAGGTGATGCCACAGGGGACAGACGAATATTTACTGGATCATACCCCGAATAACATGAACACGGATATGCCTTTCAGCTTCACTCCACAGACTGTACTCTTTCCTCAGGCTTCGGGCTATTTTTCGGGAGAAAGTTCTCGAGATATTGTAACAAATTCGCCCAGTTTTGTTTCAAGAGGAGTAGATTATCCAGCTGAGTTCCTGGAGACCGAAAATCTCCCTCAGAATGCTGTAGAAGCTCTTGCGGGTCTCGCTGGTCATGAATCAGCGTTTCACTCTACATTCGCTGCGACTTCGCAACCGCCTCAGACTGCTTGGGCTGTAGAATCATCCCCTGGACACCGCTCTGTAGTTGCTAGTAGCGACGCTGAGAATCCAGTTGAAATCTTGAGCTCTTCGCCAATAAGAGAACAAGGGTCGCTGGAGTCTGGCAGAGACCGCGAGTTATCTCCCTCACGAGAGAACACGGATATGAACACAACCGCAAATGCATCTCCACAACCCACACTCGAGGAACCGGCCAGTGAAGCAGAGTATTATCGCGATGGTGGTGATGAGCCTGGCGATGATTACGACTTAAGGAAGTACTCCCGCACGCACGATGACGATGACGACATAGAGACATCTGAAGAGGAACCCGATCTAGATACCAATGACCCTGATACACAAATCATGAACCCCGACGAAGATGACGCGGATGGCGACGAAGATGTCGTAAATCAAGAGGAATATCTTGACGACGAATACCCTGACACGTACGAGCAACGATCCGACATTGAAGCGGAAGAGTACGAAGGGTCGGAAGGTGATGCGGAAGGTGAATATGACTCGGACGAATATGATTACTATGATGAAGATGGCGCAGAAGAGGAAGCAGACAACCACCCTTCTGCTACTCTTGCATCTAGGGAGCCCATTGTCATCGACCTGCTTTCAGATTCCGAAGATGAGGAAGCGCCCGCACCAGAACCACAACTAGAACCAAAACCAGAGACAACAATGGATGCAGAGGCCAAAAATTCAGACGACAACTCGGGACTTGGCATTGAAGAGGCGGAAACATCACCAATGTCCAAGATAGAGGGAGATTCTGAACTCCCCAAAACAGATGAGATTATGGCTGAAGAGGAAAGCCAGCGTCTACCGCGGCTCAATACGGACGAAGAAACGCTGTCTTCATCAAGAAAAGAGGGGGGGCAGGAAATAGAGACACAAAGGGTTGACAGCGGCCAAATGGGTTCAATGAATGAGGGCCAGGTCCCTACATCTCATATTGAAGGCTCAACCAAAAATGAAGCTGGCGTTACCGTGGCCACGATTTGTGCAAACAAGCTTCAAGGGAACAGTGAGATCATAGCCAAAGCAAAGTCGCCTGTTCCTTCAACTGCCCCGCAGGAGTCTCCCATCGCAGAAGAATTGCAGCCCCGTGGTTACGAAGCTGGAAAGGAATCAAATTCAATGGAAACGGAAGCATGTGATATCGACTTGGGGAATGCTCCTCCATTGCAAGGAGAAGCAAAAGGGCGCGAGGTAAACGACATTGCTTCTATTCAATCTGCTGAGACGGAACCGCTGCGCGAGACCGCAGTTGAGCCTGAAGTGACAGTCGAAGCCATGGACATTGATGATCTACCTCGCAGACCTACTCCAACGGCAGAAACTCCTGAGGCCACCGTTGATACTAGCGAACAAGGAGACACTGCGACCACGGAAATTCGTTACGAAGTATTAACACACCCCCAAGAACCATCCCAACAGCCACAAGAGACCCTATACGATGATGCGAGATCATCGAATTTCCGCAAAACGGTGCCGTTGTCCGGCGAGACCCAATCCGTGGCTTCCGAGATTCAGGAAAATATCGAATCTCAGACATCCCAAGATTTTGAGCACTCTGAAAAGCATGAAAATATATCGGACCCCTTGTCAGAGATGGCAACTAACCCAGCTTCTCACGTTGTTAATGCCTTGTACCAAGCCGACAGGGATGAAGTTGAGAGGGCAGGCGACGAGGCACAGCCTGAGAATGGTGGTCAAATTTCCCCTCCACCAACACAAAACCCAGAAGTCCAGACCCCGCCGGAAGACAGCATCAAATTCTCACGCAACAGTTCTATCGAACATCTTCCCACTCTTGGCGGTACACAACAGTTGATAGAGGTGGAAACAGTCGACACAGTCAGTGTCGTCACTCATGCCCAACAGATAACGGAGGAGGAGGATGAAGGACCAGAGAGTCAGATCATGGCTGAGATACTACAACAGTCTCCCATGCGATCCGAAACACACCTGCCTACGGATCCTGCTTTGTCCACAGTACTGTCGCAAACCAGATCGCCTGACCCCACCGGACCAGCTGATAGGTCACTTATAGGATCTTTCCAAGACACCGAGGCAGCATCTGAGGTCATTGTCGCCAAGTCTTTGCGGCCGCGGCGACACAGGCCAACTAAATCATCAGGTGGTAATGCCCACGACGATCCTAGCCTGGCATTTATCACAGCCACACCCACCTTGGAGACCGCGGACCGTGGAAGCAAGCCCAGCAGTCCAGCTACATCAAGCAGCAAGACACGAAGTAAAACGCACCACGATGATCCCAGTATCCAATTGGCAGGTGGCTCGGTGCAGGCAGATACAAAGAGCAAGGGGAAGAGAAAAGCCACCGAGGATGAGAGTATTCACAGCGTGGACAACAATTCACCAGGATCCCAGCGAGTGCTGCGTTCGAGAAATGATCACGGTGACCCTAGCATATTACTTGCTAAAGGTTCAAGTCCATCGACTCGCCAGACTAGAAGTCAAAAGACGCCAGATCCAAAGCGAGAGACCCCTAGGCGTGAAACTCGCTCGCTGTCGCGAAGTTTCCACAGGCAGGATGAGTCCCCGAATATGTCGTTCGCCTCGCTTAAATCACCTTCCATTGCTGGCTCTACAGCGACTGTGCCTGAAGAAGAGGATGTCAAAACTCTGAAAATGCAGCTGGTCAAAAGCCTGCGAACGAATTTGCCCGACTTTCTGTCGCTTAAGATGCTCAGCAGAAACTCAATCGACAAAATGACGGATATTCTTGCTGTCGTAACACAGTCACCGCCTCCTCCACACCGACCGAAGCACGGCCCTCGGGATTTCATGTTTACCTTGATTCTGACCGATCCATCGACCGCGCCGGCCCAGGTCCGAGTGGCCCATATCTTCCGGCCCCATCTAACATCACTACCGGATGTCGAGAGTGGGGATGTTATCCTCCTCCGCCGGGTCAAGGTAGTGTCAATGAAGGGCCGTGGCTTCGGCGTCCGTTCCGAAGATGGCTCGTCCTGGGCAGTCTCGAAATACAACGAACGAGAAATTCTTACGCAGGTGAAGGGCCCACCTATAGAAATTACCCCAGAGGAGATCGAATACGCCAAGGGTCTGCGGCATTGGTGGAGCCTCCAGGATGACAACGCTATGGGCAAGATCGAGACGGCGTCCCGGAAGGTGACCGAGGCAGGTAAAGAGAACGCCAAATGAGTGGACGGGCATAAGAAGAAATATTGTGGATTGGAGAACGTGGCAGGGATCTCACCTACGGCATATAGAAAAAGGGCATAAATGCATTGCTTTCGTTTATGTATTTTGGAGATTTATGACTGACGGTGTTTTGGGAGCAAACGACATCAACAAGCAACATTTTGACATAAGGAGGTTGCTAAAAGGATCACAGCATTCTATAGCTAATTGAGCCCGATGGCTGATATTGTAATCATTTGTGTAATTCGATTTTCTTTCTGTGTATCAATATCCAATGCAGTCACAGGCAAACAAAACAAAGTGTGTCAAATCTACTTATGCCGAGGATATGTTGACCCGTGTAAGCTGCGAGCAAGCTTAAGTTTAAGGTACGAGCAGAGTTGATGGCCCGATATCGGGATAATGTGACTCTTTTGCAAGTTCTCCAGGCACTGATGGCTTGTGACAATGAATGAAAATTCGTGTAATCGCAAGTAGGCAAATCATTGTAGGAGTCATAAGGTGGCGTCAGGGACAAGGTTTGGTGGAGTAGGATAATCTGGGGGAACGGAGGCTTCACGCCAGACAGCTAGATGGGAGCTAGGACGAACGGCAACGGGACTTCCCCAGATGTCAGACGGTTATGTTGCGTCAATGGTAGCACTGGATTCTCAAGGTAAGGCAAGGTCAGGGAGTTCTATGGAGTACTGTAGACATATTTAGCACGGAGCCGCACCCTCGGTACCTGTCCGTGAGTGGGCACGGGGTCGGCACGAGCTAATTTATGAAAGAAACACGCCTCAGACATTCTCTGGGGTTTAAATTGAACTTGCTAGATCCTCTATCCGGAGAGGGGTGTATTCGTTTATGCTAAGCGAAGCCGGTTTGAAGAATGTGGTTGCAAGTGACGTTTGTTTTTACTCATTAGAGCAATAGTTGCCCATGTCTTGGTTCCTGAAGTTAAAGGCATGTGAGGCGGGGTAGCTCTTTGTTCTAAAGGGAGCTCGGGGAGTGCGAGGAGGTTCGGAGAAACGGAACATGATGAATGTCAACATATTGGTTGATGTCGAAAGAAGCTCGGGGTGTGCAGTGAACGAGCTATCCAAGTCTGGCTGGTGTCTTGCCGTCCAACAACCCTGATGTTTCTTCGGCAAAAATGTAGTGATATACTTAGAGTAAGGCTTAAGCATCACATGGACTATCGGTTTATTCTTGCAATCCAACATACTGAGATGGTATAAGTCCTGATGCGGGGACGGGAATTTTCTTTTGCTTGCTTAGGTGACCTCCTACGTTGACCAGCTAATTCAGACAAGGACAGTTCTCAGCTTGGCCGAGGCAAGCCGATCTATGATTTGGGAGCATATGAAACCAATAAATTGCTGCTCTTCAAACACCAGGCATATCAACAGGGGCTGTGGTTCTCAACAGAAAGATGTCGGATTCCCAAGCCGAAGTAACCCAGGGCCAGGCACTTGCTTATGTGATATGGTTGATATCTCTGATACCAGTGGCTGATTTCCAGCTATTGTTGAGCTTGTTGACGTTGGAAATACTCGAAGCCACCATAATGTATTGGGATTCTATTGGACATGTTCATTTCGGCAAGACTAGCCATCACTTGCTTGGGAATTAAGTCTGTCGATCTTGGGCCATTGAGGAGCTGCTTTGATATGCCACGACGGTCCAGATACCGCGATACCGACATATATCCCGCGAAACATGTATGCTAGAAAAGCATAGTAGGTAATTCGGCGTTGCGGAGGGTTGCCCGTGAACATCAAAGGTGAATGCTTGCTAGTGCCGAAATACTCCAGGGTAACACCAACAACGTCTGGATGGATGTAAAGACACGATCCTGCAGAGGCCGAAGCTTGTCCGAGAACACAGACATCACATGCCGTGGCTTGGACTTGTGATTATTTGTGTCATCATATGCATGGATGCTTATTGTGCCGGGGAAGTTATCGAGTTTCAGTTCAGTAACATAAATTTTGTTGACGATTTGACAAAGCCCCGATCTAGACAAGTCAACAAGATCCTGGAGAGGATAGACGAATGCGGGGTGACGGCATGGCACCCAATAGGCGGGCTGTCTTGACGATTCAAGGCTAACATTCTATCAATCGTCTCATTTTGTGTGAGCTGAATGACTCAAATTGAGTTGGGAAAGAAAGCCACGAGTTGTAGTAGTGAATACTGTTGAGAAATTGTCCACAGTTTTTGGCACGGCAATGGTAACTCAATGATTACCAATGCTTCCAGTTCCAGACCTAAAGAGAAAACCCCCTCGGAATCAATTAACCTAACTCAATTTTAGCCAGGGACCGAGTGGAACTCAGGTGAAGGGAAGAAAAGAAAAAAAAGTCAGGCATGGTGAGAGAGAAGTGGGGTCACCTTCCTGGAGATTCCGTGGTGAGACGCGCGAGACCTTGAACCTCTAGAGGTTAGGCGTACCCGAGCATGCCCCTGTCTCGCACCTTCCCCGCTGGATCCATTTGGCGATCTCCACTATCCACATGTACATCAGCAAAGTACCCGCTGAACTCTGATAAATGCATGAAATTAGGCTCTGCGATGCCTTCCCGGACAGGTCTCCTGCAGCCTGGGGAGTCAGTGGATCACATTTCGGGAAGACGGCCTGAGGCCGGGGTGGTTCAGCGCTTCCTGCCTGACCCGCGGGATTGCTTCTGGGCTGGATGGGCGCTAGTGAGGGCATCCACTCGGGCGAAGTCGGAAGACTTTTGATAGAAACTGAGTTATTGAAGTCGGGAGACATTCCCTAGTTTTCGTCTGACCCAGGGAGGCGGAGCCCAAGACGTGCATGCGGAATAGCAAATGAAACAGTATCTGAGCCCAAGGAGGTTTGTTGAAATGATTTGTGATTTGAGCTCATATGAGGTGAAATCAGATATCACCATCAGGAGGAATCAACAAAACTTGATAGGTAACTGCGCAGAGGATGACGGGAGGGATGCGCATGAGCTATTGCCTCTTTGGAACAAATTTCCACTAAATGACTGATGGCAGTAAGTTTCTAGGGTTGTAGAGTGTATCTGATACGTAATGCCACTTCTCCTACAGTAAACCGTTGAGGAAACGGCAGCGCTCTGAGCACACACTGTCAGACACTCATTTCCCGTCAATTTCAGGCCAGAGTGAGTTTCGGTGAGTCGGCCTGCGAGAACCCCATTTACGAGATGCGTTGGTAAGCATCTAAAGATAGGTATCTGTTGTGGCCATGGCGCTGCAAGCACATGGACTTTGCTGACCGTATCTTACGTACGACGCAAAATGATAATAATAATGCAACTCACCGTGTGCCTAAGCATGGGGGAGACGCAAGATGATGGCAATCGATCCAATCTCAGCAAAAGCAAGCAAAACGGCTGCGCATGCAGATCTAGTGTGCGTGGATCAGTCACACTTCTTTCCAACGGCATTGCTTCTTACTGATAACTGCAGCACACAGTAAAGAGCGGAATCAGACTCTAGAGTCTGTGCTGTTAATGATGGTACGAACATTGAGACAAGTCAGTTCATACTCTCTAGAGAGATGTACATATCAATGATTGTCAGACCCTGAACCCAGTAAGGGACAACATCGTCCCGATTACTGGGATTTCTCTTTTGCATTTCACATGGCTGCATGATATCCTCCCAACTCCGTACCCCTTTCTCGGCCTCAAAGGGTCGGGCCGTTGACAAGTGGTATGATTTGTATCTAGAGAGTCAGAGACCTGCCTGTACTGCTTTGCCTATGAGCAGCAAGAGAAACATTCGAAATTGGAATGACGAGATTCTCATATGTTCATGCTTATTGTCGGACAGATGTTCCTGTTGTAAATTGCTACGTCTACCAGCTCGAGATAGTGCCCCACAAGTATCCGCAACCTTAGCACAAAGCTCGAGAACATATTGCAACAACGGGCTAGAAAACTGGCGTGAATTCTTATTCTGTTGTTTATGGAAACCAACACTTCGATACTACGTTGTCGTGGAGGAAACTTATACAAACTACCAGTAAAAACCATATAAAACGAAGGAAAACAAAGGAAAATCACCAAAAAGTCCCGATTATACTAATGATAGCATAACAGCGCCTAATGTAAATTGAGGATCGGTGGACGCGTAAGAGTTTACCCTGGATACTACCTACGTAGACAAACTGAGTAAGGTACTTTAGCTTTCAAGCATATTACTTGGTAGCAGGACAAATGAAAACACATAGAACACAAATACCAGATTCTTTCAGACTTGCAGAGCTTGCAAATTCAGTCTCAGAAGCCCAATCACAACCTCACCAATAGATGTAGCGTCCACAATGCCCCGTCAACCGGAGGAGCTCCAGAGAGGGGCCTCCAATAGTGGATAATATCGGGCTCCGGTGGGGCCCTCGCCGGGGCCTTGTGCGCCGAATTTGATGATTGCGAACCGAGACCTTGTTCCGAAAGCACGACATCGGGTCGCAAAGCGAGACGTTGTGTCTAAAAAGGTCATTCAAAAAATGGAAGCAAATCCAGGCATGGGCCATTATTCGGCTAAAGACAACACAGGGATTCTTTGGCCTCTTTCTTGTTTCGGTTATTGCAATCTCTTTAAACTTGAGCTTTGAAGCGCAATACTCTCTTTTTCGTGTCCTTGATTATCCATATATCCACATTAACACAGAAATTACCGTCCACTTAGCACCCGTACCTTGCCCTGCTCTGATGGAATCCGTAGAAGTAAAGCTCTGGCAGTCTCATGTTTTTCATGATCCCTCCCCCTCGAATCTCATCTTGTCAATTATGTCTGACATTTTTTTCCTTTGCGTGTTCTAGCTTGGACAACGATGTGGAACCACTTAAGTTAGCCCCCGTAGTCGGCGCCGTTGTCCTTTACTGTACCTCCGTTTTCCGTCCTCAAATGCTCGTCGTGACTCTGCCAAAGGCTATTTTGCTCACCATTCTATGACTGAGCACGGCAGTCGTCGGCCTGTATCCTGGCTTGTGAGAACGTCAGTAGAGATACCGGCTCCGATGGAATCAAGATATGGCCGACGACGGTAGATTTTTATCTAGGACTCGTTTTAGGGCTATTGCACTACGGACAGGCAAGTGAAATAATCAACATCGAAATCCTGGAAATACACCGCCTCGCCTCTGATTAATACAGTATTTACTCAATTATCAATATCGGACATCTTCTTGCTATTGGGAAGGTCCCAGAGCCTATGATTCTTGACAACACGACTTGACCCCCACTATCACCCCATTTGGACCATCGTCAAGTGGTTTCTGCGCCCATTTACAGATACCTACTAATTACACCGGTGTCCTTACTGAGCCTCACCAAGGTAAATCGACCTATAACCCACGAGAGATTGGCTCCATGGAGTGTTTCGCCGAGTGTCTGCATCTGGTTTCTTTTGACCGAGATGCGCATGTGGAATGCTCTTCAAAGTGGCCATATCACTGATCGTCTAAGGACTCGACAACATCTCACATCCCAGCGTAACGCATCGTGAAGCGGACGCTCACCCGCACGTCCACAGGGCACAAAGGCTCTGTCTGCTACGTACTCCACAGTCAAAGCCACCGAGCAGAGAACGTAATTCAAAAATTCAAGTGACTCATAGACACGGAAAGATAGAGGTCAGTTTGAGTAAGTCATGTTCGGGACTCTTTCTAATACCGAAACAGTTGCCAAGCTCCCCCAGTATTTGGCGAGTTAGAGTCCTGCCTCAAGAGGAAAGAAGACAGAAGCTCGACCTGTAGCTTCCGCAGCCAGGGTCCTCGTCTCAGTTCCATCTCCCCAGCAAAGTACGTATCAGCCAGATTTCTGTCACAGCCAAAGGGGACTAGATGAAAGATACATCTTTCCTCAAGTCACCCGCTAGTTCCCCCGATACATGAATATCCCCAATCCTCCTACGTTCCACGCGGGATCCCAGCTAGTGCTTCCACTGGTCCCACCCTCTACTCACCTTTCAGCCCCAATGCCCAAAAAGAAAATTCCCCCATGCGGTTATCCCCATCCATAGCAGCTCGGGTGTTGTGTACTGCAGTTGATCTGTTGACCTCAAGTCAAGCTCAATTCTTCCTGTTCAGTGCGAGTTCTCGTTAGGAATTCGGACTGTGAGAAGGATGTTACTTGCTACACGCCCATGCTACTTCTTACACCCACGATCTATCTTCAACATGTCTTCCGTATTCCAGAGGTTACCTCATCTCCTCCCTATCCATCCATCTCATCGAATGAAAAGCTACAAGGATCTGCTACGTTTACTCGGTCGCGCCGTAGACTTTTCGTTGGCGCCCTAGTAGTGTACCGGTACCGAATTACATGGCTAACAGTCCACTCTCAGGGTGACAAGGGCGTATTTCTGGAGAAAAAAAGTGAAACCGCTTTTTGTCCGTCCGTTGCCATCCGTCTTGCTCCGTCATTGTCATCGCTTGTCGTCCTCTCCTCAACCTCCCCAAAAAATTTGGGGTTGGTTTCGCAAAAAATTGGCTGGTGCTGCGCCTGTTGCAGTCATTATCCCCTTCCTACGAGGACAAGACACGCCAAGCAGCAATATTTGCATAAACGCACTCACAATCTCATTCTTACACACCTCACAGCATCAGATAAGCGTCGGCCGCAACATTTGTTGCATCACAATCCCTTGATTCATTCACTGACTGATTTCCCTGCCCTACACCACCCAACAAGACGCACCCCCGTTCCCCGAGCTTACCCCTGTTCTCTCTCCCCCATACTCCCGTATCTCTGCGAGTTTCTCATCTGAGGTACGGTACCATTGCCATACCCAAACCCAAACATGGGCCAAACGCTCTCGACCATGACAGTGGCCTCGCCTTCGGGATCCGGTTCCGCCCAAAACGTCTTAAACCGACTTTTCTTCGCTAGTGGCCCCTTGCGCTCCGCGACATCGTCTACTTTGACCCGTGCTTCTACCCGCTCGTCTACTGTTGTTCCCCCAGCCGCTGTTCTCACGGCGACTACTAATAATCGCCGCCCTCGACCCTCAATCCCCAGGCTCTCCTATTCATCCTTCTTTCCGTTCTCATCACCCCATCTCTCATTGTCTATGTCCATGGCGTCTTCGTCTCCTCATAGTACCGCCAGCTCTGAAATTGCCACACCTCGCTCTAGATCATCAACAACATCATCCCCGTGTGTAC
>JAAOAS010000662.1:0-10806 GCA_013396035.1 Fusarium pseudocircinatum | reverse complement strand
GGTCTCTAGTAGTGTCCATTGACCATTCTCACTAAAATTGAAAATATGCTAATGAAGATAGGGGTAAGTGTTCGTTGAAATTTCACGCGTAGAGACCATTGAACTTTTGTTTATTAAAAAAGAAATGATAAGCATGAAAATGACGCGTAAGTGCTCACAACAATCTGGCGATGATGTCTGTTAGACCTCATTGAGCATTCTCACCAAAACTGTAAATACGCTAATGAAGACAGGGGGTAGACCTCATTGAAAAAATCATTCGTAGACATCATTGACATTTTTAGGGCTAAAATGGAAAATATCTACAGGAAAATGAAGAGAGGGGATGCGAATTTAATTTTAAAAAGGTTTCACCATTTAATTATCAAACGATGAGGCGTTGTGACGAGTTGGGGATAAACATTTCACAAGTTTATTCAATCCTGTTCTGGCTTCTGTGGAGATATTGTGCTTATCACGTGGCTGTGCTGTCACGCGTGATGGGCCATTGGATAATGTGAATTTGCAGCTCTCTCTGGTGCAGATTAAGAGACGGGCGCTGGTATCAAAGAAGAGCTGTAGATTATCGAGAAGGCTAGTGCTAGCTATTATTTTAGTACCTTAGGAAGGCACTGGATTCTTTTGCCTTGGTACTGTTGTAGTGGATGATGTTTTAAAAAAGGGGTCTAACGGGGAAGTGCTGGAGATGTTATGACGGTGCACGGATGACCGGGCAACGTGCACGGGCCAGATTTGTTTTTCGTCGCATTACCACCACGACTGCGTACAATAGTAGGATCACGTCACCCGTCGCGTTATCAGCCTAGCGGGGCCGATAGCAGCGACCGGTCCTGCTTATGTAATCACAACAAGACTTTCGACGCGTACATCCCAGTTAATTTCGCGAGGTGCCAGAGGCACTTTCAACATCGAGCTTCAATGAACACAAGCCTCATACCATATTTCATAATGGTTTCTCTTCTTGACCTGCCGGCTGAGGTAATTCTATTGATATTGACGGAGCTGTCAGCATCTTCGCAAGTTTCGCAAGTTGTATCCCAAGATCTCCTCTCCTGTCGACAAACATGCAGGCAGTTACGCGACTTAGCAACCCCTCTGATATTCAGAACGCGTCATGTCATAATCGAGAAAATAAATCTCGAGAATCTCATTCGAATATCGGAGTGCTCGCACCTCGCAAAACACATCCAGGCCCTACAGATTCATACTCTTCATCTCCTTCCTCCTAAGAATCTCAAGCGCGTAAGACCTTCCTTCATGCTGAGATCGAACCACGACGAAACAGCCGAGGGCAATCTTCCATCAGCACCAAAGGAAGACCTTTTGGGGTCCTTGGAAGCAGACACATATCAAAAACATTACGAAAAACAGCAAGAGCTCGTGGAATGCAAGGACATTGGTAAACGTTTGCTTGGCGTTTTTCCACGACTGGTAGCATGTAAAAGGATTACTTTTGATAGCGAAAATCCTGCGTGGGACCCATTTTGTCTGGGACAGTGCTTTGGAACCTTTGCGCCAACACCTCGGGCAAAACAAACAGCAAACGCCAGACTTATCCTGAGTCTTCTGTTTGGTGTTCTTACCGCGAGAAGCAACATCAAGGTCCTTGAGATCTGTAGCGACCACATGATACAAAAAACGCTTTGTCGGATACTGACCACTATTCCTTACTGGCCAATACCCGTCGCAAGCCTTCGTCGTGTTCGCCTCGTTGTTGAGCATGATTTCCAGAAAGATATGCTCAAGAACTTCCTCGGCTTTTTCCCGGGGCTAACAAATCTCAATCTCGAGATGAATGGCGGAGAACCAGTACCAAATTCCACCGGCGTTCTTTCTGATCTTCACGTGCCAACCCTAGAGAAGCTAACCCTCGTCAAGGTGCGCTGCACAGCCACTGAGCTTGAAAATCTTATCATTCACCATCAAAAAACACTTCAAGACATCACTTTAATCTGTATTAAGCTACCGGATGACCGGTCTTGGCGCCCAATCTTGCAGAAGATTGCTGAGAACCGAAAGCTTGTTGGCTTTTCTATGGCAGAATGTCTACAAGACGAAAACCTGGAACCTTCGGATATCACAGAGCTGGTCAACTTCGCAAAAAAGGGCAAAATAGGTTTCGAGACTTGAAGCGCTGGTGAGGCCTAATTACAATACTACCATGATTTTGCCTATTATTACTACCACTTATGCCAACGGTGAATCGTGTGACGGTTTGGGTCGTAAACAGGAAAACTTGTCCGTACTAGGTTTATGTTTACAGATTGTGGAGGCCGTTATACTGAGTGGTCGCTTGGTTGTCATATCTCCTAATGATTAAGTAATGCGTGCGAGGCTTGTTGATGTAAAGAAGTTTTATTGATAGCTGGGGAGCTTAGTATATGAAATGCTAATGAATGTATTCTATATACTAAAGCTAGGCCCAGATAATATTGGTGGCGTTGAAGGACAGGATAGCAAAAAAGCTATCCGTGAATTTTGCTGCGTCAAGATTAGATTCAGAGAAGGATCAAATATATATAGCTGGTTGGCCGTGTATTAAGTCATGGATGCAGGTGTAAATCAGCCAAAATCCTGGAGGGGATCAGCGCTTAGGTTACAAAGGCCACAACAAATATTCCTTATCATATATGCCTTTTCCTCGAAGCTTCGCTTTTGGAAGACAGAATATTGTTTTATTTTCTTCTTTCTTGGTAGTTAAATCTGTATTACAAACAATCTCGATTCCAGTTCCCCTCCCGATATAAGGAATCTTGCCATTTTTGCACCAAGGCAAGCAAGTTAGAGATGGAATTTTAGGTGTAAAGGCCACGTCTAATCCAGTGGGCAAATCCAACTTCGGGTTCAAAGCCACCAGCAAGTTTTTCGGCCAAATTAAACTATAATCTCTGATTTAGGGCTCTAATTAGCATTCCAAGCCAAGTTTTATTCTATTTCGATTAACATTGTGGTCATGGCATGTCATGTAATGTTGTGAAGATTGGACTCTCCATCAAGCGTTACATTTCCAATTATGGAGTAGCGTCAGCTTAGTCACGCCTGCTGTGTCTCCAAGGATAGCTTTTCGAAGCGTATACAAAAGTCAAGCTAAGCTTAGAATAGCTAAAACGTGAATGTTGTTCACTCATCAATGTATGTAATAAAGCTATATACCAAGTGAGATGAATATATCGCAGTATCAGAAAACTATTTATCCTGGCCCGGATCAAATTGTTTTTATCCGCCCTTTACTTTTATTTCAAGTATGAAGTCAGGAGCATGCGGGCGATCACGTCGCTCGACTGTGAAGACGGATTGATAGCATAAAAAATCGTGTAGGGTAGCGAAAACAAGCTGAGCTTCGATGAATAGACTCTGTTTTCATGTTTCATCAGTGACGCGTTACATCTCCCAAAATAGCTAGCGCCAAATTAATAACGCGTCTCTTGGTATGATTCCAGGTACGGGATTTTTATGAGTGACCATTATCTTGAAATAAAGTGTCTCAATCGCCAATACCGCTTAGCTCACTTGTCAAGACCACTCAGGAGAGTTATGCGATAGGAGAAACAATGAAGATTCGATTTGTTGGCGCAAGAATACAGGATAGCGCTACGCGACGTCGACGCGCCCAACACGTACACGCGAATACCGGAAGCGTCAGAGAGCAAGGGAGGAGGCTGCCATGATGAACCAACAGGGCGAACCATTGTCAGACGCAGTTGACTCGATGGCAGGGAACGGAACACCAGAGCCTGAGAGATATTCATCCCTTGAAAATGAGGAGAGTGAAGCAGATAATATCTCTGCCCTCGAGAATTTTGCCATCTCCATCCAGGAAGTTGATGATTCCACAATCTGCACTGCCGAGGTAGATCCATACTATGAGGAGGAAACAGTTGACACCTCCCCTACTGGAGAGGACGAGTGCCAAAGACATCCCCAAATCCTGCAAAGCCATGTCGGGGAGTCAGCCGATCTGGCTACTAGTGATGCCAACACTGATGTAGAATATGCTACAGAGAAGTTTGCTCAGCAGTTTCTCACTGGCATACATGGCTGTAGTGCCCAAAGCCACCGAGAATCCCTAATTGAGCACATTGAAGCTGAGGGACCAGATAATCACCACAGACTTGATAGATTAGTTGCCCACGATATACCCCATACGCTTGACAAAGAGTATATTCTCGCCACTGAAACTGACGAAGAGACAACGGAACTTAGCCCGGATCAATGGCAGGCGTTGTTTACCGGTTCTACCACCCAGGGCTCTAATGGCAAACCCAAGCAAGCTTGCCTTCACGTCGAACAGGCCCCTCAAACTCCACATAGTATTCCATTCGATGTCGATAGCATCTTGGGGTTTGTGGATTCTCCGGCAGTTGCAATTCACGGGATTCGGTTCTATTCCGCTCCTCAGTATTGTCAGAATATCTCCACAGACGTCCACCTGACTTTGGATCGTGTGGATCCAGATCCGGAGCGGCCGCGGTTGATTCCGTCGCGATTGAAAGACGTGCCGCATTTCATCTTCGCCAGACTCGAAGGTGCTGATTTCATCACATTTCACCTTTTTTCCCCGCATCTGCCATGCTCCAGCGACTTCAATCGGCTGACTGACGAGCAGCTTTCGCGATGGTTTGATAACATTTTTTATCCTGCTGTCCGTCAGGTCTACGATGCCGATAGACTCCAGCACTTACCAGCAAGTTATCGTCACGCATTAGCTGCCTGTCGAGCTCCTCGGGTAGAGAATCGTCTACTCGAGACCTCTAGTTACCAGGCTCAGCTACAGATGTCGTACTTCTTGCCACCTCAAGGTTTGCAGCAACTCTGGGAAAAGGTTCTTAAAGCAGTAAGCCAACCTGGATTTCAAGACTTTCGCGATCCAGAGTTATATATGGAAGCAAAAGGCACCAAACTTTTGTTGAAATATCCAGATGCACCTTCCGATTCCTGGCTGTCATGAACAACTTTGACCGCAAGCTGCACCGGGTTCTAGACTTTCTCACACATACGCAGCGATCGGTTGTACGTTGATGTGGGTAAAGAGACCTGCCCGATACACGGCGGTGTCCTATCACATGAACCTCAGACATACCTCTGGCGGCGTTGTTGCATCCGCCACCACCTTGGTCAGCTCTATGATGGGGATATTCCCAAGTCCGGCCAAAACTTTTACCATGAGTCAATGCTTCGAGATGCCGAAGCTATGACTATATTGACGCCTGTAAAGTCTCGACTCCGCCATGGAGGTATTCTTTATGGCCAGATGTACAGTCTCGCCAAAGAGATGGTAGACGCTGCTCGCACATATCCATTTCAGAATCCAGATCTACGGCATCTGGCATGGACCCACAGCTTCGCAATGGTATCTAGGCACATAAGCGGCTGAAATATCGTGTAAGTCTGCTACTCAAATTGCTCTTCGGCGATATTGGTATTTTCTCCCTCTCGTGATGCCTTTGATACTTGTCGAGTCCGGATTCTTCGAGTCCGCTCTCTCGATCTTGCTTCGGGAGGCAAGTGACTTTCACACTGTCCAAGCCTTGTAAGTAGCTGTGGGGATTGATCTTACGCTTCTGGCCTGTGCTTACCGCATACTTCCAATCCTGAAAGTCCATTTGCAGGCCGTCTGGAACCCTGATGGAGACTTCCCGTTGTTCCTCGAAAGGGTCGAGAAATTCGAGCCGATAAGGGACATCATATTTCTTGACGTATCCATCGATTGCCTCATGTAAAGACCGCAATCTTTTGCGTAACATCGCTCTCCCATCCTCAAACTTCAGGTAATGGTCAATCATTAGGCATTGTGGGGTGAAGGGGTCCATGCGGACATACATCTCTAATGTTGTGGCCTGCCAAGCGCGAGTGTTGAGGCTTCACACCAACCCAAGATGAGCAGCTTCGGTCCCAGAAGCATAGGTCGAGAGAGACATCGTGGAAGATCGTAAGGTAAGCCGCTTTTCGGAGGAGGTCGGATCCGCCAACGAAAGACCCTCTAATGACGCAATGTTTGCCTAAATGCCGCTTTCTGACAGCCTGCTCCCCTTTCGTCTGCTCCCCTTGTGGTGAAGGCGCTAAATGCTCAAGCTGTTGTGTGATGCCTTGCACAGCATTGTAGTGGGTCTGCGTCAGATCGCGGTCGCTCATTGTGTCGAGGCTCAATAGCTCACCGTCATGTATGAGTAGATGTTAAGACAGAATCGGATCGAGCTTACAGGATACTTTTGCACGTTTTGTAGGATGGGAGGCCCCGGTCGACCCCACAAAACACTGATTGATATTAGACGATACGTGTATTCGATTCATTGATGCAAAAATTGTTATGTTCATGTAAAAGTCTGCCCCTTGAAGGGTTTGCCACTCTGGCACGTAATCTTAACCATCCCTGCTTACACGTCATACTCTAGCACTTGTTCGACAATTGACGGCAATTTTCGGACTTCTAAAACCTGATACTACGTGCAGTGGGTAACCCAGTTTTACCCAGTTGACGCATGGCGAAAAGAGCCGAAATTGGCTACTCTTTGTCAGTATGGGCAGCCATGGCCGGTATGGCTTACGGAGCGATATTATCTAATGGTCAATCCTTGAAACAGCACGCATACGCGTGGATCAAGCCAGAAATAGACGGGGTACCATGCGTCTAGGAACGACGTTAAATCGCGCATGTCTAGCCTTGTAGCCAAAATTAGCCACGCCTAGTTTTGGGTGCTAACCTATGTACTACGTGATGGTCCTGAAAGCATGGCAATCTATTGGGTATCAGCCCTCAGTTGGCCGCAACTGACTGACTCAAAACATTGTCGGTATGTACTCTCACTAATCTAACGCTATCAACTGCCCTAGTAGGTAACCTCCGACATTGGATGTTGGTCCTATACTTGCTGTTATGAGAACGTCAACTTACTAAAAGTTCTTAGCAGGGGTTATGACGCTAACGACCAACACTCAGATGATGACCAACCGTGCATCCGACTGTAAGTAGACAAAGCGGGTTCATTTGTGTTTAATTGAGCTTTCAACTCTTTTCCCCTAGTCACTATGAGTTGAGACTCTTTCAGTGAAAGGGGCGACCCTGGTCAGGTCTGGAGGTACCCCGCGCAGCATAAGACGGCTAGGAAATGACATGGCGTTAACAGGGGCATAGCGGGCGTCAAGTGAAAGGGGATTTCAGTAAAAGGGTTAACTGTAATTAGACAGTCATCAACAGAACATAGTAAGCGAGAAGTTTAAATCAACAGATAGACAGAGAAGAAAATAAAGGAAAGATAAGAAGAAAAAGGAGAGAAAGTTAAAATAATAAAACATAAGAATTATATAGATATATAATATAGAATATTTAGGCTTCCCATTTTATCATTCTTCCTAGATTAATAAAATAAAAGAAATACATACATCCATCCCATCCCATATAGTACTACCTACCATAGGCATTAATAGCTTCCATTACAACGCCGATCACCAGGTCATAGTCTGCCGCCTCTGCAGAACATGCCTGGTTCCGAAAGAAACAAGCTAGAGGAGTCACTTGCGGGCCGAGCCGCACCGGATAAGAGGTGACAAACTGCGACTGACGATCGAGCGGTTTTCAACCTACGAACTGCGCTCGGTTAAGGCATTACGGCAGTTGAGGGCCGATAGAAAAAGGCCATGCCGGCCTATAGAGGGCCTTGCCATATACAGAGGCTACATCTACACCTGCACAGAAGTCCAATGTAATTATTACACGCGGCGGGATAGGAAGATATACGATCACATGCCGGTTCACGGGAGGAAGGCCTCGGAGCATACAAACGCTATACCTCTCTAGAGGGCATGCAAGCTCCAGACATACTTCACGGCCAAGGGCCTTATCAACTATTTTCTAGTCAAAGAAGATCCATCTCTGCCACTAACAAGAGGAGCGCTGGCAGGGTCGGGACTGGCCATGGCGTCCACATCGCAGGAGGAGGGAAAGCTATTTAAAGACCTGAAGGCTAATATCATCCAGGCCTCGCGCGACCTAGACAAGGAGGCCGAGATTGTGCAAGATGTCAAGGCATCGCGGGCTAATCGGGTGCCCTGGCTTATCCATACCGGGTTCCCTACACACCTGCAGGGTCTCCGCGATACCGAGATCATATCATCGTATGCATTACCACAAAGCGTAAACGACAACAATAACGCCAGCGGCGATAGTAATAATAATAATAATAGAGAAGGAGAAGAAGAAGGCGGCGCAGGTAACACAGATATAGATCTCAGGCGTATTCTTACCGCAGCCAAGAGTACACTCAGAGACGCATATAAGTTATACAGCAACAAATCACCCGATCACAAGATGACGCAGCAGCGTGCGAAGAGGCTAAGCAATTTCCGCAGTGACGATAGCCATATAAGCAGTACAAAAGCCAGCAAATTCCGCAGCTTCAAGAACGAGTCATCCCTTACCTCCTATTTCCGGATCACAAAGCAGCTGTTAGCATACTATTACCAGGTAGTATATCGTAAGGATAGCCATTTCACAAGAGGGGATGAAAGCCATATAGTGCCCCAGGATATAATCAAAACGACCCCTCTACAACAACAAGCCATAGAGGACGTCATCAGTACGTTACAGAGGCGAGACAAGGCAGCAAAAGGGAGAGAGACGCCAAGTTGCGATAAGAAGGAAGGTATAGCTACCAGGGACTATAATAAGTGTAACGCCAAGCTAAAGCACACCATCCGCAAATTTTACATCTCGCTCATCTGCCAGACAGTCAGAAGCAGGCCGTTCCAGTCTGCCATCTTGAGCTTCTGTGCTATACTCAGCCAGACAAAGGCTCTGACGCGCCGGGTAGATAACAAGCAGCACAAGCGGTATACATAGCGCAAACCAGGGAACTTCAACAGCAATCTATCAGCACTCACCTGGACTTCCCAGCTCATCCTGTTCGACTTCATGTACTTCCAGAAGCAGGACGACGAAGACAGAATCCCCAATCTGCTAGATTAAATATGCAAGAAGTACTTTCAGCAGATAGCGGAAACACCTTTCAGACATATACTGCAATGGAGGCTATATCTCTTTGCAGCCTCCCGCACCAATCTTACCAAGCACCAAGCCCGCTGGTCCCTTAATAGGGAAACGGTCGACTATATGGGGACGAAACTACACATAGAACAAGTGACACAGCTAGTCGAGTCTAAGTTCCGCCAGGCACACTCGCTTCTATATGATAAGCTCTTGTTTAGAATAAGGGATATTGCTCCAATCAAGGCATAGAGGCTACACAACGATCTAGATATAGACAACTACGGCGCTTCGTGGTTAACAGACAAGAGGAATCGCGAGATACTGGCAGGGACGCATAACGCCCTGCTCCAACAGATCGAAGAGAGGGCAGATCTACAGCAGGTATTCGTGCAGCTAGATCCAAACAGTGGGGTTCGCCTCTGCCCCAAGGCGATAGCTATCTATAAGGCGCATGTTCAGGAGTTCCTCAAGAGGATACTGGCACCCATCTCAGTTCCTTCAGGCCCTCCATTACGCTCCCCTAAACTACTCTCCATCACATACATTAACACAGGTGCCCGCCGCCGGTCAGTATTTCTATAGGAGAAGATAGTCATAATATATATGCAATACAGTAAAAGCCAGGAACAGACCGGGGAGGAGAAGGATAACATCAGGTTCCTACCCCCGGCCGTTAGAAACCTCCTCTTAACATATCTCGCGTTCGTACTGCCGTTACGTCAGGCCTTTCTACATCAGAGCAAGCCGGGGGCTCTACTTTCACCATACCTATAGTCAAAGCTTAGTAGCGAGGTCTGGAGGGACAGTATAGTCTCATCCTGCCTCCAGAAGGCATATATATAGGCCAAGGTGCCCCAGTTCCAGGTAGCATAGTAGCGCCAAGTTACTGCTTCTATCACAAAGGAGAAGTTCAGCGCCAGGGAGCAGGCTAATTTCGACATAGGTAAGATCGCAGCATCTGAAGAAGTTAAGGATAAAGCGGATCTTACGTACCTTACCGGGATAAGCAATCATAGTTTCCAGACATTCAACTATAGCTACGCCGGCAGCACAACCTTAACCGTAACAAGCTCACTTCACCGTGCCTACCGAGCGTCTCAAAGCTAGCGGTCTCTATTTCAGATTAATCAAGTGCTCCAGGGTAAGCGGCCCCCTACCATATCAGATACGCAAGCACAAGGGCTACTCAATACTTGCAAGAAGGTACAGTTTCATGCAAGGCCGGCTACCAAAGAAGATAGAATCACCGCAGCTGCCCGTAGGCTACATAACGACCCAGAGCTACAGTTACATCGCCCTGGTCAGCGGGATGCCATGCTAGCGACCATAGGTCCACGTACACCTAAGCAGGTCATCATCATTCTTACAACAGGTTCAGGGAAGACATTAGTATTCATAGTCAGAGCCACACTAGCGGGAGCTAAAACAACCATTCTGATCCTTCCCACTATAGCCTTACATAGTAATATGCTCAGGCGCCTTAACAAAGTCGCGCTAAAGCACCATATCTAGCGCCCAGGCTCGAAGAAATCAGCCCCCATCGTTATTATATCGGCCGAGGCAGCTTATACAGAGGCGTTCCTAGAGTATGCCAACCGACTGTCTGATAGACAGTATCTAGATCAGATCGTAATCGATAAATGCCATCTCACAATCACTGCAAGCTGTTACCGACAAAGTATATCGCAGCTAGCATAGCACATACAGCAGATTCATACACAGACTGTCTAGCTAACAGCGACACTACCACCAATCTATCAAGAGCTTTTCTTCGAGCACAATAAGCTCGTGCGGCCGCATATCTTAGGGTTAGGATAGGGTTA
>JAAOAS010000658.1:0-14804 GCA_013396035.1 Fusarium pseudocircinatum | reverse complement strand
AGGATAGGGAGTATCAACTGACGTCAGTTGATACTCCCTATCCTCATTTGCCTCTTTGTTGTTGACAACTAAGTTTAGCAAGGACAAACCATCGCGGGCCACTTCAACGACACAGGCAAAGCCATCTGGCTGTCTACTCCCATAACCATCTTCACTGTCGTCCTTAGCCCCATCGTGTGCCAAGCGGCCGACTACTGGGGCCGCAAATGGCTCCTAGTGATTTTCACAGTCTTTGGTAGTGTCGGCTCCATTATCATCTCCCGAGCTACCTCGATGGAAATGGCGATTTCAGGCTTCTGCGTCACCGGAATATGCTTTGGCGTCCAACCTCTTCTTCACACAGTAACTTCGGAGGTACTCCCTCGGAAATGGCGAGCTTGGGCCCAGGCGACCGACATGATCTCGAATGGATTGGGAAGTATAACTGGTCTTCTTGTCGGTGGCGCCTTGAACAGAAACAATGACATTACCTCGGACGGCTTTCGCAATTACTTCTATATAGCCACGGGCTGTTATTTCATGGCTGCGCTCCTTACGTGGTTACTGTACGATCCTCCACTGACAGCGGCGCAAGAAACGCACAGCGGCCGAACAACAAGTAGGTTGAGGATGCTTGATTGGATCGGCTTCTTTCTCCTTGCTTCAGGCCTCGTATTGTTTTGTGTTGCCCTGTCGTGGTCACAGAATCCTTATCCATGGAGTCAACCTCTTGTCTCCGCGACTTTCGCGGTTGGTGTTACCAGTTGTATTGTGTTTGCAATCTATGAGGTTATCTTCAAGAAGGATGGTATGTTCCATCATGGGCTATTCTCCAGAGGGCGAAACTTTGCCGTCGCCACCTTTTGCGTCTTTATTGAAGGTGTTGCTTTCTTCGCGGCGAACAACTACTTCGCGTTTCAGGTATGTCATCCCCTCGACGTGTTAAAAACATCATGTTGAAAGAAAATACCAAGGTGTCGGTCCTTTACGAGGCCGACTCTCTCATCGTCGGCGTTCGATACAGCATTATGCTCATATGCTCCATGATTGGCGCATCAGCCGCCGGCTACTACTGCGCTACTACTCGAAAAGTTCGGTCATTGACTGTATTCGGGTTCTTGCTTTTCGTCGCATTCTTTGCTTGCATGGCGAAGACTGGGAGGAACTCTGACTCGTTGGTCTGGGTAACCCCAATCCTCCTGGGTTGCGCTCTGGGAATCACGCTTGCGACGTTAGTCACCGTAGCACAGCTTTGCACTCCCCCGGAGCTAATCGCCACCGCCAGTGGCATCGTTATTAGCATGCGATCCTTGGGTGGAAGCATTGGCCTTGCAATTTACAATGCTTTATTTCACCACGGTATGAACTCTTACGCAAATAAGATCGCAAACGCGGGGAAAGACGCCGGCCTCGACCCAAGCAACCTCATGGCTTTTGTAGAGGCTATATCGACCCACAATCAGACCGCGCTGGAAGGAATCGTTGGAGTCAACAGCACAATTGTCGACGCCGGAGTTGAAGCAGGCCTTGACGTCTATGCAGGGGCATTTCGCAACGTGTGGAGCGCCGCAGCTTGTTTCGTGGCTGTGGCAACCATAGGAGCGGGTTTTCTGTGTGATCCAGAATCTGAGTTCAACAGCCATATCGATGCAAATATGGAGAAGAGATCGACTCAAGAGTAGACATGTAGCTGCAGTGGTAGAAAAGTGGATGGCCTCACTCTGTGCCAATGGCTAACGAGCACACGTTTACACATTTGGCAATACGCTTAGAAAATAACCGACCTGAAGCGAGGACGCTCTTCGTGCCTAGCAAAACTTCATAGTATGAGGAATGGGCAGCCATCTGTCTGGTCTGTGCTCTTTGGACGGCATAATGGATCACACTTAAAGTCGTAGTATCGACGATTCATTTATTCCGTACGCCAGGGGAAGTTATAGAACAGTGCTTTTATGGTAAAACCTCAAAGTGATAATTCATAGCGCAAGTCTGACTGTTCAAGTGACTCAATCACTGT
The DNA here is from genome assembly GCA_013396035.1 of Fusarium pseudocircinatum. NCBI lineage: Eukaryota > Fungi > Ascomycota > Sordariomycetes > Hypocreales > Nectriaceae > Fusarium > Fusarium pseudocircinatum. The sequence goes on along the minus strand of JAAOAS010000658.1, from coordinate 12,808 downwards.
GCGACTACATCGCGGATGAAATTAATCTGAGCTTAGAGCGGCAATTATTAAACCTGCACAGATGTTGAAAAATCCCTCACTGCATGTCTCCTCTGATTTTTAGGTGCGGAGATTTTTCACTACAAATTTGCACTAAGAACGACCATTGGATTATTGTGACGCCATCTTCAGGGGATTGTCCGGGCCCCAGGTACATTCTGACCAAAACTGGATTGCAAGGATTCGTAAGAAGTGTGAAGAAAAGCTATCGACGTCACCACTTTCATCATCCTCAGTTACTGTCACCCATTCGCATACATCTCCCCAAAGTAAATCACTATTGAGTATGTTCGTCTAACAAACACATTTTTATGCACTAGATGTCTACGGTCAATCATCTAACGACGGTAAATATACATTGCGATTCATATTCCTATCTTTATGCCAATGCCCGCTAATATACTCTCTCCATCACGTAGCATGCATCACACAACCCAAGGCTACTTCTCTTCCTAAACTAAAGACTTTTCTACTCGTGGCTTCTGATGATCCATCAAATTTCGGTCGCTATCATCATCCTGACGACTGGACCAGGTATCCATTTCAATTGAATGACTGCCCTGATGCACTGTCTTGCTTGAGCGGTCATTTGTATCCACCGCCCGATGACCATTGGGATTGCTCAGTGGCGGCAGGTTGGATCTACGACGATTGGAGCTGGGTGAGACGTAGTAATTAGCAAAATTGTTCCCAAGTGATGGAAACATGCGAGTAAAAAGCAGTCGTAGTGTCGAGATTGAAGCGCACATAATCGCAACGTTAATCTCTAGACCTGACCACAGGGCAATGTCAACCCCCTTGACTACATCACCTCCCGCATTAGCCATACATTTTCCGATGCCAATTGAAAGAAGCACACACCTGGCTGCTGATCAATGGGCGCGGAGTTGTTTATGTATAGCGAGTGAATTCGCACAATAGCCACGATGCAAACGCTGTTCAAAACAAATCAGTGAATAGCCGTTGCTGGTTAGGTAAGGCCGACTCACAAGATTCCGCAGCCGAAAACTCCGGCCAGCGCTATTTTGGCCTTTTTGCGGAGCCGTAATTGTCTAAGAAATGGCCAAGGCGCAACAAGCACTATAATATCGTTGATGATATTGATACTTGCCAAGACATAATGCAATATAGAACGGTCGATACAACCACCAGGAATGGAGTCATCCCAGTACTTGGCAATAGGCCAGCACGTGATAGCAGAGACAGCCACGCAAAAGAGCCCATAGCCGCATAGCCAGGCTAGAAGATACTTGAAGAGTCTTTGAGCAGATTGTGATATGAGAATGCGTCTATATTGCACCACAATGGAGATCTTGACAAGGATTTGGGTAAAGCTATAGGCGATGACTGTTGCAAGCAGCGATTGCAGAAACTGGTGCAAAGCATCAAGTCGGACTTGATCACCGAGGCCATATTTTATTTCTGTCTATCTAAGTATATGAGTTGCCATAAGATGGAGGTGTGAGAACTCACGAAAAATCGTTCCGGTCAAAAAAGCAATTGAGCCGAGCTGTCTTGGATGTCAGCCTAGATAGTCGGGAAAAGATGCTTAACTGTTATCGCTCTGTACAGTCACTTACCGATGAAACAACCACAAGGCAATCGTCTAGTCCAACGGCATAGACCAAAAATGTCCGGGCAAAGACTCTCAAACACACGCAAAGTGTGGAAAGCCCGGTGAACAGGAACCCGCAGACGATCAGTGCATAATTTCTCGGTACGAGGGGAACGTCTATTATCACCCACATGCCGGTAAGCTGATGTACTGCAAACAGCTAAAAGGAACGATCAGGCACGATAGAGACTGACGGAGCTCACGTCACTCATGTACAAAGAAAACGAGTGTCTTTTGATTATTGAAAGGACGGATATCTTGCAGTATGTCGACAGTTATTTGAAGCTTTGGAGACATCTTGGCCGGCCGCACAAGCCACTTCGGTCTGTAACCTTCGACAAAAGATGAACTTTAGCACAAACTCAGAAATTCAGGCAGTCATGCGAACAGGGTCTCGACAGGATCCGTGCCTTAGCTTTTGCGGAGAAGCCACCTTGACATGATATCGGTCCGACTTCCGGTGGCTTGCTCACGCCTGTAGGAGTTGGGCGGGATTTCGTATCAAGTTTCCGAGGATTGTGATCCCTGCAGCGGCATCAGCCCTCATCCAGGGGTATGGGTTTTCGGCCCCAGGATCGACAGCACTAGCACAAACGGCCCCCCTCTAAATATGTCAAACGGCTCGGGGGGTCCCGGCTCTTTTACCAGGGGGCAAAACTCTAGAGTCCTCCTCTCCGTTGAGAGGCCGCCCCGTATTCCAAGCTACCAAATCATTCGCCATTCTATCATAAGTTGGTGTTGACCAAACTCATAGCTCCACTCCTTCATGCAAGTGATAAACGGCATGAGGAATTTGCGCTCTCACAGTAGAATGACCCGAGACTCCCGCGAGACTTATTAACGTGACATGGCATACGCGCTAGAAGAATAGTAATTTTGGAAGTCAAACCAAGATGAGGCCATTTTCCTGAGCATGTAAGTAGGTTTGTCGGATCAGTCCGTACGCGTAATGGTACTATCGCTGGAGGAACAGACGCCATATTGCCCTAAGCCTTTACTTTACTCCGTAGCGATATGTAACTCGTGTTCAATTGCCGAAATGAGCGTCTGAGGGATTCTTATCAAAGCCCTCAATAAACATCTGCATGCCCCTGCCAGGGTTGAGACGTGGAGCAAGTACGGGTGATGCACACGCGCCCGCATACAGTAGTCTAGATTTAATTCGCGCGGCTCGTAAGACATTGGGACTAGATATCTAGTCTCAAACTTTCATCTAATTGGGTCGGGTTTCATGTGGCTACCTGTAAAGTATGGCACCCATCAGATGGGTTTCGTTTTCAACGGCGGCCTATTGTACGTAGTAATTTCTGTCGCCCTCTAGCTGTAGACCTTCTAGGCAACGCAGGCTGACTTGAGGGCGACTGGCTTGTATAAAGAAAGGGCTGTTACATTGTTCACTTGTATGTGCGTCATTGTATAGCCACTTTGGGGCAGGGCGCGCGGGGGAAGCTGCAGACGCTCATTGTGATGCTCATAGCTTCAATTAATGAGAAAGGTACTAGATAAATTCACTTACTACGTTGTAAACGGAAATCCAGATGTCGTCTTCTCTGCTGGCAACAGTTTGTTTTACTTGCCGCTTCCCATCCCTCGGCGGGGAAAAAATAAACGACCCCTAATGCACCAAAATTCGCCCACCGAGGGGTCGTTTTTTATTTTCCCCCCTAGACATCCTCGATGGTAAGCAACAAGGAGAGCAGAAAGCTGTCCCTAGCTTGCCAGTCATGTTCAATCAGCGCACTGTATAGCGCCTTGCTAATGACACATTGACAGTCATCACACTTTAAGCTGTCAAATCTGGTAGGGGTGCAGAAAACAGTAATGTGGAATCGTAATATGGACCAACAAATTCAGTACCACAAAGATCGAAGAGGGAAGTTGTTGGTAGTGAAAAGATTATGTCTCTCGATCGAATGCATGCGCCGCCTGGCTCAGGATTAAAAGGACGCAGAAGCAGACGCAGATTTGCATTCCATGGCATTTAATTCTACAAATCTGTTTCGTTTAACTCTGTAGAGTACCTGTATGATCTTGGTAACCACCCCCTCAAGCTCCTTAGCCAGCTTCAAGATGCTCTCGGGCATGAGCACAAGTGAATATCTTTTGCGTTCCCATAGCATGGCAAGCCTAGCCTAGTCTGTACCTCGCTAGATCGTCTATGGTAGCCTCTAATATCTCTTCCCGCTCGGTGCGGCTATTGGAAGGCGTGGTTTCGATAGGGAGCTGTACGCTATTCCATGTTCCCAAGGTGAAAGGTCGAACAGCGCGCATCCACCCCGTATGTCTCTCAGGGGGTTACGGGCCTATGGCGAGTGGAAGTGGAGCCATACCCGCCCACCAGAGACAACAGGGATACAGAAGACGCTATCGGACCCCAACTGCATTTGGGCCAGTACATACTCTGTATCTTTCCGAATTTCCTTACAAAGACATTCCAAGTCCAAGGGTCCCCTTTTTGAATCCTAGATTCCCCACCTAGCATAGAAGGGCCACGAATAAGAGTAATAAAAGCGTGAGCGACGTGGTATTGTGCATTCTCCACAAGTGGAGTCACGCCCGCTAACAGGCGGGTTCGAGCCGAACAGCATAGATACTCTATTTGGCATTAATGGCACGGCTCGTAATTCACAGCGGGAACATCAATGCTCCGACCCTAGCCCCCCGCACCGCTTATGCGCCGAGGCGGGGGTCATCATAAAGGCGCAAACTGGGGGCAGACGGCCAATCACGTCATGCTATTCAACACTGTTGGTTTCCTCTCATTTGACGAACTTGCTTCCAAACAGTCATTTGCTAAAAGTATATTATATTACTGTTATATCATTACCTGTTATAATTACCTTTCCCTTTTGTCTATCCCTATTAAATAGCAGTACTAGATCTATTTTAATTAAAGACTTCCTTTGTCTTTATTTACTCTCTGATACCATTTCTCCTCTCTCGGGCGAATATTATAATAAATATCCCCGCCATCAAGACTAACTGTAGCAGTCTTTCTCCATAATTGAGACCTTGAAGTTTTTGAGTTGGATCATTTGCGCCGTCTGGCGGCTTGGATGCAAGAGCAAGAACCAACACGTCTCCGAAATTATCCCAATCAGAGCCTTGCCACGGATCCTTTGATCCCACAACCGTAATCAAGTGTATTGAGACCAAGAGCACATGGGCAAGCAGGAAAGAAAAGGCCAATGGGATGCCGTAACTACTCTTAAAGCGATAGGCGTATGTGTAGTGATACCGAGTGTAAACTATCTTGTCCTGCGTTGCATCGTCTGATCGTGAAGTCTAGGCATGATAGTTGGGCCATGGAACATTGTTTCCCGCTTGAGAGATTGCGTCTGTAATATGTAGACCCAAACACCGCTCTTGGCAATTCCTTCGAACATCGCTTCCACAAAACTCTGCAATAGGCCGAAAGAATGACCCGTTGGAGAACGAAGATATACCTTCCAACCACTTATCATCCATATAAATAATGTCAGTGGAGTTCTTCTCAAAGCTTTCAAGAATTGGTTGGTCCTTGACGTGGCTGAAGGTGCGTGAGCGCGCGGGTTCCTGGATCTATGTGCTGGCCTCAGACCAACGCGCAAATCTCAGGCAGAGTGTGTAGTGGCGCTCGGGCTTTTTGTCATGAGGAAGCTCTACTGTCGTAGCGAATAGTATGTTGCCGCTTACTAGCCAATCTTCGTATTCTGGAAAGTCGAGGACGCGGTAGTCGCTAGAATTGCTGGCACGCAGTTCCGCAAAGGCCGAGGAGTTTTTGTCAACCGTGAAAGTTATCATGAAGTTCTTTCGTATCCCAGTCGAGAACGGATAGGAAAGAGAAAACTGGAGCTTGGTCTTATTGTGGACTGAACCTCCTACGCATTGCGTTGCGACAAGAGGCTGTTTCCAAGCATGTTTGGCTCGAGATCCCTCGATCTGTTGATTGGAAGACGTAATCCATGGTATAGCCGCATCTTTGACATCCCTTGAGTAAGCTTTCCCTAGCTCCGACGCCACAAACGACAACGGGCTAGTAGCAATGGTAGGCAACCCAAAGTTCGCGGTCGAGATGTAAGAATAGAAAGAGCTATCAAAATTGGTATAGCTGATGTTCCGAAACTCAGGCCCATGTGTCCCAAGGATATAAGAGTCGGCCCTGAGAAGAGTATATAAAGGTATCGTGGCAGATCCTACGATGTCTCTAAGGTAGGGTCCCGACTCTGAATCGAGCCTTGTTCTGTACTCCATATGAGGGATCCTGTGAGTCGGTTCGAAACGCGTATCACCGAGAAAGGTCCAGTCGTAACGACGGTCCTCCCACCAATCCTGGCGAGGAATCATAGCAATGGCGGACAATGGACTCGCTGCAAGGCACAGAATCGATGTTAATATAATGAGAGATGCTGTAGCCCTTCGATACCCCGCTGTCTTGGCAGACTACAGCGTTGATGCCCATAACTGACGGCTGATAATGTACCGCAATGGCGCTGAGAGGTTCAACGCAGATGACAAAAAGCCAAGTGGGACACCAACTTCCTGGCGTTTCAAGCCGTAAGATATTTGTTGCAGGAGGATATCTCCCAAGGACAATAGGATGAGCGTCTCGTGACCCTTGGCAGCAAATTGAAGGCCGTTCAAATATTCAGTGGAGGGGTTCACCCAGCGAACTTGAGTGATGTAGAGAGAGAGGAGGATCATTGTGATTGCGACAGGCGGTAGATGCACAAGTGCAAAATAGCGAAAAGCTGAGATTATGCTGTTTTTGCGCGTCGACCTTTTTGATTTGCTACTCGAAGCCGTTAATTGATCAGGCCGAGGATTCCATTCCCTTCTATTCTTGGAAACCTTCCCGGCTGGTAGGGAGTTATCGACGTCGGGTTCATCAACAGGTCGCGATCCTTGCCATGATGCTATAGGTAAGCTTGAGATACATTGTTCATCAACCTGCTCTCAGCTAGATAGTTTCGAAGGTCGTTGATACAAAGGCAGTACCAGTAGTGCTGAGGAACCATTGCCCATGTCGACATTCCTTCTGATGTCTCCAGTTCGTGGTCGCGCTCTTGAGACATCGTTTTGACTTGTAGTTGGCGATGCAACGAGAGTAGGGGAATACCGAAGTACTCAAGTAGTGGGTAGGGAGGAAACGTTGTTCTTTTCTTTCTTGCCGCAGCTTTTATCTGACGTAGTTGCCAAGCGATATTGGATCGAGGTGCATAATCAGGTTGTGATTCTGTCTGTGATTGGTTCATGAAGGGAGCGTGCATGGTGTTTTCACCCCCAATATAAGCAGAAGAGTTGAGCCTGATCTTGGATGATTATCAGTTGTAACGTTGGACTTCGGCATCGCTACTCTCTTTCATTGGTGGTGCATAGCATTCGCTGTGATAAGTGTCCAGATTAATAACCTTAGACATAAACTAACACCCAGATGATGCCACTACGAACCGCTTCCCAGGAATACATCAAAGGGTCCTCTGCCAGGATTTTCTGACTTAATTAATACATCATGTGTTTGTCTGTCAGGTATATCATATGGCACTGAGTTCTATTAAAAGGATGTCATGTATACAACATGCGTTACTCCAGATATGCCAGGAGGAAACTAGACATGATCTACCTCGAGAATGGATACACCAGGGAGCCCCGAGCTCAGAGCCAAAAGACATTCATCCCCAAAAGGACCAATAGCGCCCAATGGCCTCTCAGCCGACCATTTCCAAGGCTATCAGCCGCGTTACTCTCAGCCGGCGCAGTGGCAGAAGGAGCTTCAGTCGTGGTTGAAGAAGCAGTCTCGGTACTTTCCGGAGTTGGGGTGGCCTCAACTTCACTATTGACATTGCTCGGAGTCTGCGTGGACTCTAGCCAAGGCTGCGCCATCGTACCCGTGTGCGGTACAATAGTTGACGCCTTTTTCTCGACTAACACTGACTTGGGACAGAGCTCGTCCATACGTTCCCGCTGGGTGACGATCCAACTGTTGGCGGGGCTGTAATTGCTGATATCGAATCCCCAGAGACGTCGGACGTAGCAAGGTTCGCAGAGGTACTTGGCGGGAAGTTCTTCATCGTCGTCCGTCTCGGGGAACGAATCGATAATGGCTAAGACACAATTAGCTTGCTTCCAGCAATTAGAAGCACCTGCTCACGAACCGTTGCAGTATTTTCCAGTTTTGGCATCCTTGTCGCAGATCTGTCTTCGGCCCTCTACCATATTGCGAGGGCGAAATCCCTCTGGCTCGCAGTGCTTGACAAAGGACGCGGTCCATTGGTTCAGAGAGTCACCGCACTTTTTGGCGCAGATACTATCAGTGATTTTGAAGTCGTCGCCCTCCTCAATCGAGCCCTGCCACCCTGTACTTCCTGCGTCGTCGAGACTGGCATCGCAATCGATGTCTGTGCGCATGACCTTTGCGCAAGCCTCAGGTAAGTCATATTCCTCCACTAATCGCTTTACCGCATGTTCCTCGTAAGCAAGAAAGGCGCTCGCGCTCAAAAGGAGGTGGGAGGTGAGAAAGAGCGTGTGTAACTTCATCGTATATTTGATCAGTGACCCAACAATTGAAAGAGTGAAATTGTGGGGTCTTGAAAGAAAAGAATGGAATACTGGCTCTCAAATCACCTCCCTCCGAAGAGCAGCTTCGCTCACTTTATGGGGAACGACAACAATTGCTCATGATCGTGACCGCGGCAGGATCATGTGTCACTCGCATTGTTTAAATGGGCCTGCCAATAGGACCTCTGAATTAAAATTGTAACTTAGGGGCCAAGGACGCCAAGTCGGTTGAACAAACACTATAACCGAGCTCAATCCCTGTCTAGCGCAGTTCACGACCCTTTTTTGATGTAACAAGCTGTTGGTTGTTGGTAGCAAAAACCAAAAGTACCATCATTATGGTTTGGTTAGAACACGAAGTGGGTATTGCATTAAATGTATAGCGAGTCAGTATTTGATCTTGATCGATGCCTAAAGGAATAAAATATACAACCAGTAATTATACTACATTATTTATACTTCTCCCTTGCTATCAACATGACTTTATAAAACCTTAGTCTTTATGCTTAATTTTTAGCTCTGCTTTTATTTAAATCTACCTAATAGGCATACCGAAAAGCAGAGGTGCGCTCTTAGGAAACTCCCCAAATCTGGATTGGAATATTACTGTTCAGAGATGGGGGTATTGCTGTTGCCCCTTTTGCAATCCCAAGATTAGCCCGAAGAAAATGCCTCATCCTGGCTACCCATTCTCTTCTCCCCAACAGATCGATGCCAATAATATTAACTTGCTCGAGGCATAAACCGAGAGTGGGCAAAACTTGTAGGCTGACGTACCCTAACAGACTTGGGATAGCTTCGGCTCTGTAATATTGTGGATCTTGCTTGACGATGTTCACAAAAGTCGAGAGGCAAGATTCACATAAGCTGTCGGTAAACGAAATGAGCTTAGACTCCGTTTCGGGCTGACAGAGAACCGGATGCATCGTTACTTTGCTTCGTTCAAATATGCCATTGGTGAACAAAAGAGCCTGATTGAGGATAGCTCGAACCATCCAATAGAATCTCCAAAGAATCTGATTCGAAAGCGATGAGTATGTATGCAAATTGAGAGGTCTCCACGGTGTATTGAGTAACGGTCTCAACCACTCGAGTTGGGTGTCGGTCAATACATCCACCACCGCATACTTCGAAGAAGGAGGCACACTCTCAGCCCACTCCTCAAGCTTCTTATCTAAAGTCAGGGCCTGAGACGCAATGGTAGATAGTTGTGTGATATCCTGATCCCCTTTGTAAGTCAACAAAGCGGTTCTCCATTCCGTACAAAGACATGCAGACTGGTAGATCAGATGTGTATGCGTGTAGAAGTAGGGCAGCCTTGGTAAACAAAGTTCCTTTACCGATGCCCATGGTATCGATAGTCCTTGACCAGTCACAAGGCCAATATGAATCTACAGTAATGTAAGCTTCATTACCTATGCATAAAGTAAATACGGAAGGTTGAACGTACCATTTGCATAAAAATGAATATAGATACCTCATACTCTGCGGGAGAGTCTATAATCTTGTCTTGACCCCGTATATCTAACAAGGTACAACCTCCGCTGATATGGGACACCCAAGAGCCTTCGAGTGCGATGGACTCATCTACCAAGCCCTAATGTAGATCAGCGAATCGCCTTTCAATACAGCCAATGAGTTCAGTGCCGCTTACCTCGTATATGCCAAGCACCATAATGGAGTTCATGACTTCGCAGTAGTGAGAGGACTCAATAATGTCATGCATTTTATCTCTCAGCATATGTATCGACTCTCCATACAGCTTTGCTGCATCCTTTAGTGCCCGATAAGAGTTGAATCTCTGCGCGTAACTAGCATTGGCTAATGCATTGATCGAGTTGTGTAGCAGGCTGTCTACGCTGGAGTTGAAGTATATCTGAGGCAGGCGGCTATACCAAGCTAGAGTCTGTCCAGATGAGATATTCGCGTGAGTCGACCAGTCAAAGAAAAACCTTTTCATTATCTGTGTTTGCGTGGAGACTGACTATAGAGAGGCAATCAGTTGATACACAGCAGACATGATATGTTAGTGCCAGTAACATACTGTAATTAGACTGGGTTTCGCGATTGCCGATGCACTATCAGTAATAGAGTTCGTGTCTGAATCATCATCGTAGCAATTTTGTGGTTGTGCCTTATCAGGTCTATCTCCGTCGGGCCAAATACAAATTTGGGCATTTCGAACACAATAGTGGCAAGAAGGCTTTGTCTCGTCACACTTTTTATGTCTTGTACGACAGACAAGACAGCCAGATCTGGACCGAGGGTAGTGCCGACGATGTTTGGTTGGATATCGTGCTCCCTTGCAGGGTGGACTCTGCTGGCAGTCCATGTGCTTACCAAAGTTAAGACTTTTTATTATGAGTGACGGTGTTGCAGGTATGCCAATAGTGTAGTATCAAGATAGAGGAATGTAAAAGGAAAGTATAGCTATTTATTAATCGTGAATGAGACCGCCAACGATTGCTCGGCACTTGCCTCTTAGCGAAAAACCTGGCATAGACAAATGATAATTCGGGACTAGTTGACGCCTCTATACTTTTAGCTCGTACCTACTGTAGAAAAAGGCTAAGCTGTGCATTAGTATCCCCGCAAATATGGCAGCTTTCACGATGTATTGAGAGAATATTCTATGAATCAGGTTTGAAGGACAGGGCTCTTCTTATCTAAACGCTTATCGCTGATGGCGGCCCTTGCTGATGAGCATGTGACTAAAATCTGGCCAATAAACCAGGACCCAATGTCACATTCTGGCCAGATTGGTATCCACTTCAAGCAGGCCCACAAAAGGGGAGTCAGAAAGCTTCATCCTGTGCCGTACAATCGTTTCGGCGCGGGGAGCCTTGGATCGGCAGATGTTTAAACCAGCTTGCAGTCTGGAGGATCTTGGCTATAGGTCTTTATCTACACTGCTACGGAGCTAACAGGGGTCATTGAGATCAACGAATAATCACTAACGGCTTCAGGGTAGGTACGCAACAACCCTTGATCTTTGTGAGTCTATTTGCAATTGAGCCTTGATAGCGGAGCCTCTTGAAGAAAAAGGTTCTTTGCCATCCCTCACAGTGAAGATTCCGTCTTTTCTCATCTCATAGGGCCTGGAGAAGCACTATGCCCAGCCATTTCAGCTTTACCAGCGAAATCTTAATATCTTCGATACCTGCCCAAGTATGAATCACCTCCCGAGCTATCGCTACCCTAGACTGTCTTGACGCCCTGCCCATACCAAAGGCAGTATCACAAGTCGCTATAAGATCTCTTGCAGAGAGAACGGCAGCTTGTAGAGTCCATGCTCAAAGGGGAAATAGAACGGTTTACTTCTCATTTTGGTAGGGGAATTGGGCTCGATTGGCTGCGACTAACCTACACTGCGCTTAAATCAATGCGGAAATCTATCATAATTCCAGTTCAACAGAGAGTTTTTCAAGAGGAGAGCCCAGTTAAAACAAGTCTACGGCCCGAATAGTCAAAAGCAGACACGCAACAGCAAGCTACAGTAAATAGAATACATACGCAATTGGCAGGCCCTCAACAGCTCTTATCGCTTGTGGGTATGCGGGAACCGCATAAACCCAGGCAGATATAATGTAAAGGCATTAACTTCAACTACCTTCATAGTGGCTAGGGCGTACCTAAGCGGTCTGGATTGCTTCAGAATGGAAGCTCTCCTAATGTTTATATACTAAGTAGGCATGGCTTGAGCCGCTTATCCGGAACGACGCTATCATGAACATGTTGTCGAGGTTTAACTGGTCAATTAAGTTGCCATTGTGGCTTACACGTTTGGAATGAAAGATGCGGGGTAGGGCTTTTATTAGATCCATTGCATCGGGTACGAAGTTAACCAGATGGCTGGATCACTTTAATCTCTTCAAGGCTCTGTTGATCATTTTTTGACAAGTAGTTTCGAAACCACGTTTTAGACCTGCCATTGTCCCACGTATGTCCACCATCTTCACCTACCATCCCCTTTCTACGGTCCTCACCCTTGTACAAGATACATATTCGCGATGCCATCCGGATTTCCCCAGACCATCCCCGTCACGAGAAGCTGTCAAAGAGGCACCGGAGGTAATTTATCCTTTGGCGAAATTGCCACCGCAACTATAAATGGTCAAATGTTTCATGGCCCCGGAGTTGCTCAATCTGATGTCGAGCGACCAGTTGCCCTGCAGCCTGAAGGAGGCATTCAAGGCGGAAAGGAAGGGGCTGTGGCGGACCAGAATGTGACCGATAAGGGCAACAGCACTGCTACCAGTATGTCTTCACATGTTCCGCACTTCGATTGTATACTAACCTTGCCTACGAGGATAGATAACATCAGCCAAGGTCAGAAATAAACTCTACACCAAATGCTAGTAATTACCTACTATTTAGTATAGGAGAAAGGAGTCTAGCTAGATAGAGCCTATAGGTTCCTTCACATTTGCGTTTTCGGTGCGGTTCAGTTTAATCTTTAGCTAAGAGCAGTAAACACGGAATGCTTATCAGTTTCAAATTACTAAAGGTTCAGCCTCTCCATTCCATTAATAGTACTAGTTACATTAAGTTTTTAAATAATGACTAAAGTATACACTATTAGGTCTACTAGTAAGGTATAATTAAAAGAATATAGAT
>JAAOAS010000650.1:0-41350 GCA_013396035.1 Fusarium pseudocircinatum | reverse complement strand
CGGAGGACGATGTGTATTCGTGAGGAGTGAAGCTGCCATCGCCGGGGACCATGATCAGGTCAAGTTCAGGGTTGTCGAGGGGTTCGCTTCGCTTGCGCCAGCAAAAATGTACGAGATCTGTTCTGTCATTAGCCATGCAGCATTGACAAAAGGGCGAACTCAAAAACTCACCATCTTCAGAGTATAGGTAGATATAGCCCGGCTCAGGTTGCGGCTTCACTTTGTAGGGCTTAGAGGAGGCCTGGAGACAAGTGAAGTTAGTACATTCTCCTACTAATTCCTGGGCACTAAATCAGACGTACATCAACCTCGCACTGGCCCGCTTTGAAGGTGATAATCGGTGAGATTGGCATGTTCGGAAATTTTGGACGTTTGTCGGAAGAGTGAAAGTTGTGGTGCGTTGGGAAAAGGTTATAGAACGACTTGATTCACAAGGCGGCAGAAGCTCTTACGTCGTCCAGCTGTGATATGCATAGAATGGAGTTACCTAAGATAGGAAGCTTGGACCCACCTACACCTTAGGTAGCTCAATGACGCCCGTAGAGCGGCTGGCGGAGAGAATTAATCCGGTACTTTTTCCGCCCCTCACTTAGTCTTCAGTGGTGAGCCCCAGTCAAAGCAGATTAGGTGAAAAATCTCATAAACCCCACCTGGACATCGACCAGACAACCCGTTTTCCTTTCTCACATCTCTCCCAGCTCTACAAATACCCGACCTTTCTCTTCTTTCCGACTTGACTTTTTACAACCTCCAAAATGGGCTTCACCGATCTTGTTTCCGATGCTGGGCTTACCGGTATGTCCCTGGCCTCATAGTTTTCTTGCGCCTCTCTTTTCCGCACCATGGACACTGACACCTGAAATCAGTGCTCAACAGCTGGTTGAGCACCCGCTCTTACATTGTCGGGTATGTATTAAACCATTCTAAACCTCACACAATCTTTCTCCCTTTTTGAACTTCTATGATGAGATAAATTGGTCCGTGTTTCGGAGGCGGACTCAAGACCCGCCGTTTGACGAAACAACAAGCACTTGTGCACCTCTGAGTAGTTTTCAAAACACCCGCCGTTTACTCAAAACTAGTTGAGAATATGTGCTAATACATTCTCTCAGCCAATCTGCCTCTCAGGCTGATGTCGCTACCTTCAAGGCTCTCTCTAGCGCTCCCGACGCTGAGAAGTACCCCCACGCCGCTCGATGGTACAAGCACATTGCCAGCTACGAGAGCCAGTTCGCCACCCTCCCTGGTGATGCTGCTGCTCCCTACACCACCTACGGCCCTGAGACCGCTGAGGTGACCATCAACCCCGCCCAGGCTCCTGAGAAGGCTGAGGGAGGTGATGACGACGATGTCGACTTGTTCGGCAGCGACGAGGAGGAGGATGAGGAGGCCGCCCGCGTCCGTGAGGAGCGTCTCGCTGAGTACAAGAAGAAGAAGGAGGCCAAGCCTAAGACCATCGCCAAGTCCGTCGTCACTCTTGACGTCAAGCCTTGGGGTATGTTTTCTCCCTTCATCCTTTCTACAATTCCCATGCTAACGATGCTTAGATGATGAGACTGATATGGTTGCCCTCGAGGCTGCTGTCCGTGCTATTGAGAAGGACGGCCTCGTCTGGGGTGCTTCCAAGCTCGTCCCCGTGGGCTTCGGTGTCAAGAAGCTCCAGATCAACATGGTTGTTGAGGACGAGAAGATTTCCGTTGCCGACCTTGAGGAGGAGATCCAGGAGCTTGAGGATTACGTCCAGTCCACTGACGTTGCTGCCATGCAGAAGCTATAAAAAGTGTGCGTAAACTACGTCAAAATTCTGATGAGGCACGACGGCGAGGACTTATGACCAATGGGATCTTATGACTTCGAATGAGCTACGTACAGGTGGAAAAGTCATGAATTCTACCCCATCGTACCGACCATAGATTATGAAAATGAAAATAAACATGACTGAGTATAATACTCGTTACTAGTAGCTTTGAGGATGTTTCACCCCGCAAGTTGCAGCCACTCGTATGTGATAAAGCATCCACGTTGATGAGAAAGAAAAAAAAAANNAAAAAAAGAGGAAAAAAGAAAAAAAAAAAAAAGGTCGTACTCCACTATTATCAACCCCTCTGACTCAGGGGAATGTGAGGGGTCTCGATGCAAATACGTAGCAACCACCTGCACCTAAGGTACCTTACTGAATCGTATCGCTTTAAGCCATATTATAGCGGGGTAAAAGTCAACTTGTCGCGCATGTCCATGCAGTTCGCTAACGTTAGTCGCGGTCAACTGTCTCTACGTTACCAACGCGACATAACAGTTCTTCTGCTCAAAACAAAAGTGAAGATGTCATTGCCTGGAACATAGTTCGGCCTGACAATCCTCAATCACCCTCGACCACTTCCTTACTTGATTAATGCGACAGACACGAGAACAGCTTACAGGATACTGTACAAGCTCATAGACCTGGACCAGCTGCATCATGTATGGAGATTTGGGCAACAAGCTGGTATTCCTTTTGTCAATATACTCCTGACACAGATCTGACATATAGATGACAGGTCCAACACGCCAAAAGAACCCAAAATCTGACCCATTTGCCTCCTTACCAGACCGAAATTGTTCGAGCGGTAACACGAGAAGTGAGAGACTTGGACAAAGATGTCGCAGAACTTCTTGAGCCGTTTCAAGGCTCCTTTGATCCAAGCGCCGACCAAGATATCGCTTGCACTTTGCTAGTAAACCACCTTTCGATGCGAAGGAACAAGCGTTGCTTGCTCGCGTACCACCGGACAAGGACAGATAAGCTTGAAGAATTGGTATGGAATGGATCAGATGTGGTAGATCTGTCTGGGCAACAAGTACGGGATCCTGCGAGTGCTTCCGGTGCGGGCGGCAGTGATGCATCAAAGAGTAGTCTCAGCCCTCAAGAGGAGGAATATGTTAGACAGTACAGCGACCTGTTGGCAGCCTACAAGGGGCAATGGACAGACATCGACCTTACGGGGAGCCTAGAGCCGCCACGAGACCTGTTCATCGACGTGCGAGTACTCAAGGATGCAGGTGAAATCCAAACAGAGTACGGGTGAGTTGCGCAATACCAACATCACTTGCGTCTCATGCGATGAACTGACCATGGAATCAGGGCTATAACATTGACCAAGAACAGTCAGTTTTATGTACGCCAAGGGGACGTCGAGAGACTCATTGCACAGGGATATTTGCATAAGCTTGGATAAGAGAAAGCGGGGTCAGAACAAGTGATAGGGAGCTTGATGGTCGCATATTTTTCCTATGTAGTATTATACCCTGCGTCATAAATATTGTTAAGATCACATGTCAATTTATCGCATTCGTTCATGTTCTTTTCTCGTAAACCTCAATTCGCCCGTAGCTTAATGTAGTACGCAAGCCACGGAGGGCATTGACTTTCCAATACATTGGTCCAAGCTGCTCCATCACTTTTCAATGCATAATGTCTTCCGCAATGCTTGCTCCTCAAAGTTGTAGTGATGGTGGAACCTTAAGACATCATATGTTTGGTGAGGAGATACACAACCTCAGGACAACCGAATGTGATAGGTCCTAAGATCTACTTGACTCCAAGGAAAAGAGGCACTTGACCCAATGCCTTGAGTTTCTTCCTATGATCATGCTTAAGCTTGAAAAACATTAAATGTAGATACCTCTACAGACTCTTAATTATGACTGGGCCATAGACAGATGCACGATTAGGAATAGATCCTCATTGGCAAGAGGATACTCACGTACTACGTAGACACGAATCCTGGATTTATGTATCTCATCATTGGCGTCCTAGACGTCTTATCATTTCTCACTTCAACATCCCCTTGCGCTAACCAACTCGGCCCGTCCGGCGAGTCTCGGCGGCCGTTACGACCAAGTTTGGCATGTTTTTAGGCCTTGGCGATTGTCAGTGGGTTCCAGGGCAGTCTGAGCGGCCTGTGCAGATAGACGGGCAGAAAAAAAAAGCTGCAGGACATGCAGTTCATGGCTCATGACAAGGTTTCTAGAACACATACTTCGTACTTCTGCTCTATGCGAAGATCAAGCCTGGTTCTAGATCAGGGCATCCCTATAATGAGAAATCAATGAAAACATGCCATATTTAAGCCGTTCGTTTGTTGGCCGGCGACAGTAAAGCTAAACTTTTGCGTGTTTTTCACGCCTTTGTTGCCTCTTCATAGTCCATAAACTGACTGGTTGTGAAAAACTCAATGCGGGCGTATGAGCCTTAAGTTTGATAGTGTCATGAGGCGACCCACATCGCTCTGATCGCCCTGGCTAGCCTGGCCATTCAGTTGCGCTACGCTACGCTGCGTCTGCGGCTGCGTTGCGTCGGGTTGCGGTTGGCATTCGTCACTCCATTCCCTACGAAATCCTCGCCATCTCTCTTTATCGTGAAAGCATCACTTGGAATGTTGATTGTCTCGCACACTATTGCTTGACTTTCCCTTGTTTTTGGACTCCGGAGGGAAGCAGAAGAGGAAAGAAACATTGAAAGATAGTCGACCGTCGGCCTTGTGTATCGCTCATGCGACAGCGCTGAAGTGAGCTGCAACCCGCGCTCATAAGTGCCTTTGCAGCCGCCCAAAATCGATACGATGTCGTCGCCGCTCAATTTTACACCGTGGAGGAGAAGGGCCTTGAGTGCTGCTTCACAATCGGAAAACGAGCAAGCTCAATTGCAACGCGACGAGCTTTCAACTTCTCCTGTTCAGCATGGCCATAGCCCCCATGTCCCAATTGCTGCAAGACCGTCCTCTAGCTCTGCAGCTCACAGAGAACCTATCAGATCTTTCATCCATGGTTCTGTGCGAGACGGCTTAGGTATGTCACATCCTATTCTTCGTCTGCCCGCATTTTCGGCTGATTCCTCGATCTACAACAGCACCAATTGATAGTGTTCAGAACGCTTTATCAGTTCGGCAGGATACTGCAGAGCTTGCGAATTACTTGCTCTCCGACCCCAAGACACAGCAGAGCTCGACCGTTCTCCAACGTGCAAGGGTCTCCTACCAGGACTCAATTGACTCAGAGGTTATCGATGACTCATCTACGGCCGACAACACCCGCTCCTCCAGAACAATCCTTGAAGTTTCCGAGCCGCCGTCTCCAGATGGCCACGATGAGGATACTGATGCGGATGCGGGACCGTCCGTACTGGCAAACCTCCTGAAGCGATCGCCTCCCCAATCGATTGCGCCAAACCAACCACAAGTCGAGGATGAGGAGCCAGATGGTGACGCACGTCGACCGGACAGGGAGCAACCTCGAGTTGCACACGCAGAGGATGCTACGGAGCAGACCCCTCTGCTCACTCGGATAACATCCGGTGGCCGGAGGTCGTACTCTGACCTCGAGGGTCAAAAGCCTCATACTGAACGACCATGGTTCAGTGGTCTTGTAGAAGTCGGCAATAAGATGGAAGAAAGGGTTTCCAACGGAGTGGCCGTCGCTATCAACCCCAAGAAGTGGGATCGTCATGCGCTTTGGAATAATGTGGTCGTGACACCGACTTCATGTCTACCCGCCGTTGCCGTTGGTCTGCTGCTCAATATCTTGGATGCTCTATCATATGGTATGTTTTATAGTTCAATGTCTATGCATGACATCTAACAAGCCTAGGAATGATCCTCTTCCCGTTAGGGAAGCCAATTTTCTCTCACCTGGGATCTGCTGGAATTTCTGTTTTCTATGTTAGCACTATTGTTTCGCAAATAACATTTTCGTCTGGTAGTATCTTTAAGGGCGCTGTTGGCTCGGAGCTGGTCAGTCGCACCCCTAGACTAAGTCAATCAATACCTGCTAACCATCCTCCTAGATTGAAGTGGTTCCGTTCTTTCATAATATGGCTGCAAAGATCACTGATATCGTTGGGCAAGACAACCCTGATGCCGTGATCGCCACTACAATCGTGTCATTTAGTTTCAGCTCCATGATGACAGGTCTCGTCTTCTATTTGATGGGACGATTCAAAGTCGGTTACATGGTGGGATTTATTCCTAGGCATATTCTCATTGGCTGTATTGGAGGTGTCGGTTGGTTCCTGATCGCAACTGGATTCGAGGTTTCTGCTCGACTAGATGGCAGCCTCCAGTACAATCTCGACACTCTCAAACAGCTCTCTGACCCGGCCACCGTCCCTCTCTGGGTCGTCCCCTTAGTTCTCGCCATTGTTCTCTTTTATGGCCAGTCTAAGATCACATCCAAATTCTTCCTCCCCCTATTTATTCTCGCGATACCCCTCATCTTTTATTTCTTTGTCCTTGCATTGGATTCTTTGGACGTTGATGTACTACGCGACCATGGCTGGATCTTCGAGGGGCCTCCCTCTGGGGAGCCATGGTGGTACTTTTACACCCTATACAGTGAGTCCAATGGCCCTCTTCCCTGTTTTCACTACCAGGCTAACCACATGTTTCCAGAGTTCAAACTTGTCCACTGGGATGCAGTCATCGAATGTGTGCCTGCTATGCTTGCCTTGACATTCTTTGGCATTTTGCATGTCCCCATCAACGTCCCTGCCTTAGCTCTAAACTGCGGCGAGGATCATGCTGATCTTGACAAGGAGTTAAGATTGCATGGCTACTCCAACTTCTTGTCCGGCTGTTTTGGTAGTATCCAAAATTACTTGGTCTATGCAAATACAGTTTTCTTCATGCGGTCTGGGGGTAATAGCCGGCTTGCAGGTTATATGTTGGCCGCAGCAACATTTGGTGTCATGGTCATTGGTCCATCACTCATTGGTTTCATCCCAGTTATGATGGTGGGCACTCTAATCTATGATCTTGGGTTCGAGCTACTGCTTGAGGCTCTGTGGCTTCCACGAAAGAAGCTCAAGCTGGCAGAGTATCTGACTGTCGTGGTCATTGTTCTTGTCATGGGCATCCATGACTTTGTCGTTGGTATCGGAGTTGGCATACTACTGGCATTTGTTTCCTTGGTTCTACAGACCTCTCGTGTGTCAGCCATTCGTGGAAACTACTCTGGAGATATTGTTTCCTCCACTGTGCGACGCAATCCTTCTCAGCATCATTACCTGCATGAGGTCGGCCGACAGATTTATATCATAAAGCTTACAGGCTATCTCTTTTTTGGGACCATCGTTAGCGTTGAGGCAAAGATTCGGGGCCTCTTGGAGGACAGCACATTCACTAAGCAGCCCATCAAGTTCCTCATTCTTGACATGTGGCACGTTACTGGACTCGATTATTCCGCCGGTGAGGCTTTCAACACCATCAGCCGCTTACTTGATAACAAGGATGTCGTCCTCGTGTTGAGTGGCGTGGACTCGGAAACTCAACTTGGTCGCAACCTACGAGCTGTCGGACTTGGAAACGATGGTATTGAGGTCATGATGCTGCCAAATCTGAACTCTGCTCTTGAGAGCTGCGAAAATGAACTTCTGAAGACTCTATACGCCCGACAGGAAGAGTTAAACTCCCTCAGACGGATATCGGCACACTCCGCGCAGAATTTGGACGTGCCTTCCAACAAATCATCTCGCTTCTCCTCCTTCGATCCACCTTTCAATTCACCGCGTCGTAATCACCTTGCGGAGGCCGCTCGCGATGCGTTGAGCAGCGTGGAAGTACAACGTCCGAAGAAGTGGCAAAGTTTCAAGGAACCCCTTCGTCTTATGCTCCAGGTCTTTCAAGGCTTGAGTGACAAGAATGAGGACTTTTGGTTTCCAGCAGCCTCTTACTTCTCTCGGCGTGAGATGACTGCTGGAACTGTTCTGTTCCGACGTGGAGAGCCAGCCAATGGGTTCTACCTTGTGGAACGTGGTATTGTACGTGCTGAGTATGATCTTCCTCAGGGCTGGCTTTGCGAGAGTATCGTGGCTGGAACGACACTCGGCGAGTTGCCTTTCTTCTCTGAAACAGATCGAACTGCAACTGCTGTTGTCGAGCGTGACTGTGTGGTTTGGCTGATGGATCGAGACCAGTGGGACAGAATCCAGAAGAGGGAACCCGAAATTGGAAGAGAGCTGTTAAGGATATCACTGAAGCTGACAAGCGAGAGGATGAGTGCTATCACTTCATACATATTGACAACAGCGGGCTGAGCCTAATTGGCCTAGGAAATGTGTAAATTAATAGCTATTCGCTTCTTCCACGAAATCTGAGATGACGGGATTTAAAAGATCATCACGCACGAAACTTGAAGCGTTAGTCCAGTGTAGGTTTTTTATATCTTTCTTTTTATATAGTTCAGCAGTTGGATAGGTATTAATTTGACTTGTCTTTGAGTTTTCTTTTCTTTTGAGTGTCCAGAATTTTACATCGATGGGTACCTGATCCTTCCCTTGAAATAAGCCTCTCACCAGAGTTCGGAGAGTCGGGTCCTCAAGTTCTCCACCAATTCGCCACCCGAATCAAAGGGCGTATGACATTGAACAAGAATTATTTGTTCAGATATTGTATTTGACAACGTTGCTCTGCCATCAAAACCTAGTCACCCAACATGCCACAAACTATAAGATCTATACTCGGCAAGCCAGGTCGAATTGCCAAGCCTCTAAAGCAATCACCGCCCTCTCGTCAACGTTCTGACTCGACTCCGCGAAGATCGACCTCCAAGTCCAAGCATCAAGATAATGATCTATTCTATGATAAACTCGACGACATTGGCCTAACCAAGGCTTTGGAGGAAGAACTTACATTACGAGATGTCGTCCAAGCGATGCGGTACATCCGTGCTCGGATGTTCAGTCCCGTGCCTCAAGCAGGTTTCAATTCAACACGAACTGCTGAGATCCTCAACTACCGCGCGACTACGGCACCTCTTGTTACCGTAGGCCATCTCAATGCTATTCTTAGTTCACCAGGGAAAGTTGAACGGGAACTTGCAGAATTAGCGATAAACGGCATAGTGCGCAGAGTGAGAGTTGAGAGACGTGGAGGAGGAGGGGAAGCCTTGATAGAGATGACGGACTACAATGAGATGCTAGACAAAGCATCACTACATGAAGTGACGAGGAAATCATTCAAAGCCTTTCTGAAAGAGAACCCAACTACGCAGATACTGTATAAGGGTGCACTGGAGAACACACAGGCCGACGAGCTTGTTCGTGCAGGATTTCTGACAAGCTCAACACCCTCAACACCAGAAAGTACTCTCGATATTCGGCCAGAAAACCGAACGACGGTGACGTCGATTCACCATGTCTCACGCTTTGCTTCAGGCACAGCCTCTGCTGTGGGCGGCCATAATGCTATTCATCTTGCTGGCGGCGGTGGAGGCGCCCCAACACTTACACGCTTAACCTCAACACCATCTGGCCTCCGAATATCAGTTCCAGGTCATGGCCGGCATCTGAAGCTGGCGACCGCTACCGTGGACTGGGTTCGAGACTCCCTACGGCGAACCCGTTGGGGAGAAGGGCCAGAGAGCTGGTTAAAAGAACGCTTTGAAGGTGGTGGGCTCTATGGACCGCGGTGGAAGGATTTCTGGGGAGTTGAATGGTACTGGGTCTTAGGAGAAGCCGTAGGGCTGGGCGTCGTGGAAGTTTTTGAAACGGGAAGCGTAGGAAGAGGAGTGAGAGCATTGGGAGGTTGACACGATGCGGCAAAGTGTATACGGCATTGTTTTTTGATTTTCAGTTTGTTGGCGCATGAGACTATGGTGTCACTCGCGGAAAGCTAATTCTGATACTCATTTGTACCTTTGCTTCAAGCAAAGATGACAACGGACTTCTGCGATATATCCAAGCATGGGGATGTAATAAAACTTAGGACCTCTATCATTAATGATAAAAAGCCCTAGGTAACCTTAGGTGAATTTAGTCTAATTTAGTATAGATTTAGAAGATCTTAGATTAAGTATTTTGAGTACCTCGATTTAATGTCAGAAGTCTTCTTACAACCCGAGGGCAAAGGGGGAAGATATACTCCGTTTTAATACATATGGACTCAAGTCATAAACATGGGCTTTCCAATTGATTGACCTACCAACAACAACAAGGCCAAATGATTATACACGGTAATATGTGGCCCGCAATAGAACACATAAGTACGGAGTGTTCTGCAGTTGTTGCTGGCGCCTTAATATGAGCATGGTACTTATACGACCACGCATGAAGTGCACTCATAATGAGACATCCGATTGGAGTTGAGATGCTTCCAAGTGTGACAGTTGTGATTGAATTGTGATCCGACTGTGATAGGGAACGCTTGACAGGCATTGAATCTAATTCTGACACTCTGGTTAGGCGAGGGCAAGGGTAGGTGTTCGTCAAACAATGTTTGAGGTTTTGGACCTTTCGTCTGTGCATACTTTATGATAGAATGCACACGAAGAAAGATATATGTTCTCAAGACGAGCTCAAGATCAGGCCGGCCAGCATATACATTTTTATCTGAACGCTGGAAAGTTTGCTTGCCGTACACGAGAACTCGTTCATTGGAAGAGAATGTTTGCTGTCTTCATGGCTATTCTAGGATTGATTCCAAAGCTTAAAGTCATCAGGCATGAGCTGCCCATTCGTTATCGAGCTTTGAACCAGGATTGTCATTTCGGAATAGTGAGACAAGCGAGGGGTTTCCACCTGGATGTGGCTTATTAGCCATGCTGGCATAAAAGACAAAAGCAAGACGATGTTAGATCAGACCAGGCCAGACTTTTAACGAGCAAGAAAAGGGAAGAGTCTGCATATGCAGTGTTGATCTTGCGTGGGCACGATCCTAGCGAGCCTGACGCAGTCATCCAGACTGGCATGTTCATGGAGTAACAATTTGTAGATGGGCTGGGTCTAGCCAATTCTGTCTCAACAACCGTCTGAGGTGGTGCATTACCAAGTAGGTACTAGCATATTATCATCTAAGTTCACTTATCGTCATTGGTAACAAATCATCATGCATATACAGTTGACAAAAATCGTAGGAGCTCAGGAGTCAGCTTTTAGAGAGCATATTGTGAAGTACTAGGAAATTATCTCCACAGAATAGGCCAATGCGATGTTCACCCGGGAGTTGCAGTGATAATCCACGTCCCATCGAGATTTTAATAGGCGGAGAAGACCCTCGTGGTACCAGGAGCGAGATGAGCCTTGAGTGAGCGATTCGTTAAGACGGGTGCAACGGCCGTCAAAGAACCGTTGATGGTGGAACCCTGAAGCAAGTAAACGAGTCTGTCACATCGGGAGGATAGGTAAAGCGAGAATACCCTTGCAAGTGCTTGCTTTTATCCTTTGGACAGGCTTGACAGCATGTTAGTCGGGCATGTAGTAAATCCGCAAGAATCACATTTTCAGCTGATCGGCAGGAGTATCACTATCCACCATTGATGTTCAAGCAACATGCTACCGATGTGATAAGTTGTGCAGTTACGGAGTAGAAATGGTTTGTAATTCTGTGATAAAGTTGAGTCCTACACGAAGCTTGTGGCTCAACCACAACCGCGCTATCAGTTATGGAGCACTGGGGCCTCAGTGAACCGTGAAAGGGGCACAGACAGGGTCCCTGGATACCTATTGAGGAGCCATGCAAATGGACGACCACAGGCCAGCGGCAAATAAATTGCAGTTTATGGTATCTGATGTTGAGACCAATAATGGACGAACCTGTCGGAATGTTAGAGTTTGCTCCCACAACATCGGGACAAGGCAAAAGCTGAAAACTGGTGACGGAATGCGCCATCCCAGTGAGAATGTTTCTTTCCAATTTCTCACCATTATTTTGTTTGAGTATGAATTGGGTCCCTTCCATATTGTATCCGAGTTTGGAATTGCTGCGATTTAATGTAGCATCGAGTCTCGTGTTGTGCGACAAGACCTGCGTGCAAGATGCTGTATTCATGACCAACGCTTTTGTGATGTCTACGGATACTCCGTAGGCTGTTAATCATTGACCAACACCTACAATTTCCCTTGTCCATAGGATAAGTTACCTATGTATAAGCTGGGCAGTGGGGGCCTTCTCGGTAAGGGTCTCATTATTGAGACACTCCGCCCCATGGGATTTGCAAATCTTGAATAAAGGGCCCCGCTGTGGGAAATGCATGCAGGTACAGTATGGAGTTAGCTGTACGTGAGGTTCATTGGATCACCTCATGGACAACCCAAGGTTGAAGTCCCCAATGCATGCTTTGCATAAGTAATAATAAGACATTAAGGAGTGCAGGAGACGAGTCGACAAAGACGACACTCATCACCGTCTGATGTGGGATCTGCCACATCCGAAGATGCCTTTCTTGGTAGGTGCCATTGTCGTTGATACGATCGAATTTCGAAGGAGCTGGTAATAGCGCTCCGCCAAGAAGGAGCAAAAAACATTGTGAAGGGTCCGATCCTTACACGGAAAGGGGCGACCGGCTGTTATGACCAACTTGAGGCTAAGCTACCGCGTTGGGTTGGGAGCAGGTCAATGATGTCCTTGAAGGTTGGCAGGGGAGCAAGTCGTGGTGCAAGGAGTCGACGCTATTGAGAAGTTGAGACAACGACGCTTGGGTAATCTACTATTTACGCTGTACCTTGGATTAGTACTTGGCTTGGAATTCTAATGATGGAGAATTTTCAGCTCAAGAGCAAGGAGCTGGATATGAAACATAAAAGTTTTACTGGTCTTAGTGCTCGTGAACAAACACCCTTGGGCAAGATCTAACGCCAACCTAGTGGTGCAATTATTGCGTTCATTGGTAGGTACGAGCCCAGTACCTACGTCCACTACCTACCTAAGGTTAGTAGGTAACTTAGAATATGATGATGTTCCAAACAAACCTCCATTTCTGGACCAAGCTTTCTATTCTAACCAGGCACAAGCGGTAGTACCTGCGTTAGCTGTTTGAGGTTCGGATGCCGGGAGCTAAATCACAGGTGCCGTAGCTTCCTCGCAAGGACCCAATGGAGGGGGAAGTGGGTGATTTCAGCCAGAAGCTCCCTTCAGGCAGGTAGTCAGGTACTAAGGCAAGGTACGGAGTACAGCTGGGTCGGTACATGACTGTCGGCGCGATCGACGACGCAGTGACCCGACGACCTCGTGGATTGTTCTGTTGTTAATAAGTGCAAACTTCCGGGCCGTCCTTTGGCATCTTACCTGGCGCATGCTATTGCATTAGTAGAAGAATCTTATGCGAGAGAAAAGGTTTAGATTCGAGTTCATGTATAACAATTGGATGGCCCTTCCTTTTGATGAGAAGAGGGGGGTCAGGGATATCAGTCCTGTCAGTTCTGAGAATGAACCGTGTTCCCTGGATCTTTGCAACAGTCTTCACAGCAGCATTATGATGGTCAGCTTGATGATATTTTCTTCTTTCCCCCAGTCTAACCCCAATGGTCGTAGACTACAAGACCAGCCGGGGAAGATATCCTCAAGCGTCCAGGTAAGACACTCTGATTGGCTCGTCTCATGAAGTTGAGCTCATTATCTTAACTGGGGGACTTTTTAGACCGTGCACCTCGGGCCAATCGACTTTTTAGCATGCAATGTTACTCGACGACGTGACCTGGGCTTGCATATCGTAATTACAGTCCTTGTTCTAGTATTGCAGCGGCACCTCAAAGCCCTTGCGGTCACAGGATGCATGCTCGCATCCAATCTAGATACTTCAAAGGCCTCCGAGAACACCATGTCTGGGATCTCATCCACGATAAACATCTACTGATTTATCAAACAAACATTGGTAGCCATACTGTATCCGTAGATCCATAGGCTTAAGGTTTACTGAACACCCCCACGCTAGTGCTATGGTCGCTTCTGTTGGAACGCATCAGTCCTCAACTTGGTGTACCAGTCCTCTAAAATCCCAAGTGCTTTAGGCGCTCAAGCGGGCCGTTTTCAGCCCAGGCACGTTGAGGTAGGCTTCTCACCCACCATTCTACCGCGTTCGTCATTTTCTGGATCGAAGCCTTTTTTACTCTCTTCATTTCCATTCTGTGGGAGTCATATGTCTCTTTTCTTATTGCTCTTGACTGATAACCCTTTCCCAAGACTCTCCCTTGTCTCTGTTTTATACGTCACGCCACTCATTCCCTCACTTTCTTCTCTGTGCTTGCGCCTCGCCTGTGGTGGGACTGCATTAGAACCTCCATCCCAGTTGTCTAGCCATTTACCTCCACCCCAAACTCGACTGACCTTGAACGCTTCTTTCAATTCTTTTCTCCCCACATCAACACTGGTCTGGTAGTCTGGGCAAGGCAAACACGGCACCTCACACGGTAATCTCAGCTGTATGTGTCTGTGTCATGCATACACAATATTACTGAAACCGATCCTCCTTTTGCCCTTGTTCTTCTCAGCTGCAAACTTCGACGCCAGACTCCATTTATCATTCGCTTCTGCGCCAATACTGTCTGTTAGCTCTTGAATCAAGACTCGATCCACGATCTCCAATTCGCAGTCGACTGCTCGCTTTGTCCCGGTCTTGGTCTGTGTCTTTTCCCGGTCTCGATTATTGCAACGCAAGAGGTCAGAGGCTGGCATCGTCACCGTGCTCAACCAAGGCTACCCGCCACGCTAGTCGAGGTACACTAACGTTTGCCTTGCTTGTCCTTGTTCTCTGTGGTTTGCTTTTTATCAAGGGTAAGGGTTCACTTCTTCTCCTGTTGCGTTGCTACTTCGAAGACAGCACCTGGAACACTCTCTCATATGCCACCCCCTTTCCATTTCAATCATCCACTAAAAGGATTCAACGGCCGAATACGTTGCTGGCTGTTTTGTTCTCATTTGAAAAGTGCTTATTTCCAATACTGATTCATTTATTTCATTGTGCTGGCTAGAGCGACAGTCTCTACACTATTATGCGCTATTGCGTCCCTTCTCAGGTCACTGACAATATACAGCCAAGTCGATACCACTCTTGAGAGACATACATCCGATTTCGCGCAGCTTCCCGCGTTCCACCGATCTATTACTCCCTTGATCGACCAAACTAGTCCATCATTCGAAAGACTAGAATCCACACATTTTGCGACATTCTTCTGATATTACATTCGACGCTCAAACCTTCGAGGGTGACATTAATCGAGCGAAGCCTTCCGACCTTGTCTTCCAGTTAACTTTGTTAATGGACCGACCGGCCTTTCAGGACGCCTAAAAAGCTACAGCACCAGGCCTCCGATTTCGAGCCTGCGCGCATTCAAATCCTTGTATTGCTTTTTTTCCTGTTACACATTCGATCTTAAGTTACAATGACGACAACGTTACCGCGCCCGTCTCGGCCTTCAGTCGGACCTCCCAATATGGCACTGCCGGCCTTGCCAGTGAGCAAGACGCGCAAGAGCACAGGAAATATCCCCTCGCCCACAGGCTCGATCAGATCCGCCCCGGGCACACCCCGATCTGGTCTTCGAACGCCGTCGACAATGAGCCTAGCCCCCCCAGGCCCAGCACCGTCAGCCGCACTCCCACAGCCAAGGACTGGCTCTGGTGTTAATGGTCCCGGAAAAACTCTCCGCAAGAGTGTCAGCATCAACTCTTTCCCACAACCGCCCAGGGGAGACACACGTTCAAGCAGCGGCGTCCCGCCTAGTCCAAGGGCCGCAGACAAACCCCGATCGACAAGGAAGCCCTCAAAAGTCGCGAAGGAATCCATGTACAGCACGCTGAGTTCGAGCACACCAAGCTTCCTTAATGGTAGCGGGGAAGGAAAGTCGATTACGAGTGTACGCATGTCAGACGGTTTGATCAGTGTTGCGTCACCACCTCAAAGTCGTAGTTCTTCAGCACAAGATTCATACTCAACATCAGCTACGACATATGATGACCCCGCGGAAGGATCGGGCCAGAAATCTGATGTTTCAAATGACAAGCGAGCATCAAAACATGATGGGAAGGGAAATGTCGTTGTAAGTGTCAGGGTTCGACCAGACGCTAACGGAAACAACGGGAGCCCTGAGGGTGAGTGGATGGTCGATGGGCGCAAGTCGCTCATCTCGTTCAGAGGGAAGGATGGTGGTGACCATTACTATGGTATGTGCCCAAGGAACTGAAGTCATGCCTAGACTGACATCTTAGACAATGTTTTCACGACACATGACAATAACTCCAGAGTATACGACCATATTGCGAAACGGCTAGTCCGACGGGTTATGGAGGGCTACCATGGTACTGTCTTTGCGTACGGTATGACCGGCACCGGAAAGACATTTTCTATGCAAGGAACCGCTTCATCACCAGGCGTGATTCCACTTGCCATCACCGATATCTTTTCTTACATCCGAGAAACACCATCACGGGAATTTTTGCTGCGAGTCAGCTATCTGGAGATTTACAATGAAAAAATCCATGATTTATTAAGTATGCCCATTGCGAATGGCGTTGGAGGGGGTGCACAGCAAGAAGAGATCAAGTTACGTGAAGACAGCAAGCGCGGTGTGTATGCTACCCCGCTGAAGGAGGAGATCGTCCAGAGCCCTACGCAGCTGCTGCGAGTCATTGCACGAGGCGACCAAGCCCGAAGAACCGCTAGCACACAGTTCAACGCTCGAAGTTCACGAAGTCATGCGGTCGTTCAAATTGTCGTGGAGTCTCGGGAGAGAATACCAGGTGTTTCAGTTGCGGGCGAGGGTAAGCGGTCTGGCCTTTTGCCTGGTGGCGTGCGAGTATCAACACTCAGCTTAATCGACCTGGCTGGCTCCGAGAAGGCCGCTGAATCTAAAGAGCGTAGACAAGAAGGTGCTCATATCAACAAGAGTCTGCTCACCCTGGGCACGGTTATTTCAAAACTTTCAGAGTGGAAGGAGAAAGAAGCAAAGGGTACAGACAAGGAAGGGAAGCATCTTCCATATCGTGATAGCAAACTCACTCGGCTGCTGCAGGGAGCTTTATCTGGGAATTCTCTAGTGAGCATTCTTTGCACGATACAGATCGGAGCCGGTAATAGCGCGGCGTTGGCCAACAATCACACTCTGGAAACGATTAATACCCTCAAATTTGCCTCGAGAGCCAAGAATAATATCGTTAGCCATGCAAAGAAGGCCGAGGAAGCTCTTGGAGCTGGCGGCGAAGGCGGAGCTCGAGTTCTGCTTGAGCGCTATCGCATGGAAATCTCGGAATTGCGCCAGCAACTTGAGTCTCAGGCAAAGAAGAACAAGGGGGAAGTGGTGGAGGAAGAAAAGATACACAACGAAGAGGAAGAGAAAGCCAGAGAAGCTGAGGCTGCGGAGCGACATGAGGAGCAAATTCTTGAGATGCAACTCGCCCGGACAGCCCTGAAGGAACGAATCGACCATCTGAACCGCCTCATTCTCAGCTCAAAATCCATCGGTGTCAATTCGAATGGGTCAATAAGCTCTCTCGGTCAATATGCCCGATTTTCTCAGTTCTCGCAGATATCTTTGCCAGCATCAATTCGCTCGTCAGTTGCCACTTCTGTAGGTGGCAAACCACTGATGGAACGTACATCATCTATGACATCGGCATCTTCAACCATCGGCCGTCGATCTAGTGGTGGACAGAAGATTGGAGATGAAGTTGGAGACGCTGAAGATGATAGTGCAGGTGAATTTGGTGACGGTACAGCATCCTTGACGGCTCAGAATCGTGCCCTACAAGCCGATCTTGCAGACAAGAATCGATATATTACGACGTTGGAAAAGCGTCTTCTTCAAGCACGTCGCGCGAGCTCTAGCCGGGCATCCGTGGGTTTTGCGGCCCCAAACAAAGCCATTATGGTCGGAGAAGATCACAGCGTATCTGCTGCCTTGAGGGAAAAGGATTCCGAGATAGCAGATCTTCGAGCAAGACTTGACGATAAGGATAGAATGTTGGCTGCTTTGAGAAGTGCAGCACGGTCACGCGACACAGCCGAAGCGACTGTTGAGCCTCGTTCTCCGCCTCCTCAACAAGAGGGCCACCCTGAAGTAGCCATCGGCGCGAAGCCAGTGGAGGTAGAAAAGAAGCGAACCCGAGGTGTTGACGAGATGAATAACCTTTTGGACGAGATGCTACAAGATCGGGTTGAGAGAGGCCAGGTGGTACGTGGCAAGCGAGGTAGCGTACGCTTGGCGGGTGGACAGAAGATGGACTCCTTAGCAGAACCCAACTTTGAGCCTTTACGACGAACTCCCACGCCGAATCCCCCTGAGGAGCGGAAAGACATGCCGGCAGAGGCATAGAAGTTGATACAAAGTCGAGGAATTCATTATACCGCCCCCTTTCTGGAGTAAATCGGGTCGGAGACTTATTGAGCGTAAAGGCGTTTTATGGAAATTGGCATTGTTTCTTGCGGGAAAAGGGGGTTTATTTGCGTTATACCCGATTATACTTTCTTTTGTCGCTGGGCGAGAGGAAAGGGAAATGGAAGGATGAAGAAGACATTCCACCCTTGGCTCATGCAAGCGGCCACATTTTATGTTTGTTTCAGGGACTTGGTGAGAAACAGCGAACCGTAGAGCCCGTTTTGTGTTTTGCGAACAATTTTCTTTGTGCCAGGAAGCTGGCAACCACCGTTCTGACAGGGCATTGTTACCTTCGTTTTACTTTATTCTTTGGGGAAGAGAGCCTAGTTATGTACTTATACCATGATGAGTTGAGAGCGGGAGATTTGACAGCAACAACAGGATGCGGCACTTGGCTGTTGCAGGTAGTTAATGATGGGGAACGAAAAAAATGAGACAGGGAGATAAGAATGAAGAAACTCTGAGATTCGAGCTTGAATAGCGATGAGAGAGATGTGCGACATGTTAGTTGATGTATAAGGTTTTATGTGATTAGAGCCCTCCAAGATACTAACTTGGCTGTGATGTGCTTCACATTTGCAGAGACACAGGCTTCTAAAGCCCCGAGGTCACTAGAACAACAAAGCACCCTGATAAAGCACATCGCATCAAATCCTCTACGGTGCCCAAGGCTTTATAGTGGCACGACTATCGAGTCAGACAACTTCGCACAATCCTAATCTCGTGCTGGGGCCCGAGATTGTTTCTCATACAAACATAAAACACGAGGAAAAAGAAAGCTTCCGGCCGCTTGCACGGCATATCGTTTCTATCAGCTTCCGTTCCTAATTTTACATGATCGGTTTACTCAGCCCCATGAAGGATACGTCTTCGAAACATCGGGGAGCATTCGCTGTTTCTTGTCGTATGGTTGAAACATTAAGCCAAGATATTCGATTAGTTATTGTTTTTGGTTGGGTTGACTTGATGTGGCCCTTTAAGCTGCACGGGCAGGAAGCTGAATGGTTTCGAGAATAACTCTTTCTCATTGGCCTTGACCGTTTAAAGCTCCTTAATCTGAAACAGGTCTGAAATTAGCGAAAACCCGGGAGACCCCAGCATTATTTGCTTTGCTTTCTCTGCCCCTGTCAAGACGTGCAAGGAACAGTACCTTGCAGAAGCGCGGACTAGGGTGGAGAAACTCTCGGACCTCGTAAGAGCTGCTTATTAGCTGGTGACAATGTTTGTCAAGGACCGAAGAATCCGCGAATGAAAGGGCTGAAAGTGCTTTGGGCTAAAGTGTCACGTAGCATAACTGTTTCGGCTGTTAGCCACCACATCCCGTCGACAGCCTTTGTCTGGTGGTTGATGGGCCGCCTGTAAGCCCATCGCCATTTCATCCCCTCAATGCTTGCGTGAAGCGTTGCCACATAGTTGGCTGTCTCCCAAGCATCTGTAACAGCTCCCAGCTTAAAGGGCGCAAGATCTGATGGCCCATGTGATGATCGTCGGCAACCGGAACGCGTTATGTTTCCTGTTGATTTTATGATGACATGGCGGAAAGTACTTTTGTGCACAGCATATTGTGCCCCTGCCTGCGTAATCAGTCTGAGGTAAATCATCGCCAAACCCTGGCGTTCCTTTGTTCGCTGTCTTTGAAGAACCCCACGCAGTGCGACACGACTGTCGGACTAAGCTTAGCTTGCGATGCTTCCTCTTTTCAATGGCCAGAGGAACGGGATGCTATACAGTTTGATGAGTATGGAGGTGATGCGATTTGAAGGAAACTAAACCGTACTTTGTCCTCCTGCTTATATTATGGCTGTACGATAAGTGTAAAGCTCTCGTCTGTCCGAGTATGTACATACCCATTGACATAGATAGGTTAGTACCTAAGGTAGCCATGCATTTGTACATTTTCTACCTTAGTACCTAGGTACCTATGCCTCCCTGATCTGATGTTTTATCCGTGCTCAAAGCATCCCGTAGCAGGCGTTGCTTCGGAGTTGCTTCCCATCCCAGGGTACTCCTTGTCGTGGGTCGAGCCCCATCCGGTCTTCGTCTTCTTTTCAAGTCCATAGTCCGAAGAATTTCATATCCTCAGCGTCTAAAATCTAGAACTCTTGTTTCCCTTTCCTTTGTGCCCCAAGGGGATCTTTCTTCTTCTCTTGTTCTTTGCAGTGCAGGTCCAAGGCTCGATGTCTACACTCGCAACTTGAGCTCTTATTCGATTCGTTACACATTCCTTTCCTCACCTTACATTCTATTTTTTGTCTTATTCCGAGCATTTGGCTACTCGCCCATTCAGGTTTTGATTCTACTACTTATCTTCGGACATATATCACTGCCTTCTGCGTGTAATCAGGAGGGCGACTTCAACGGCTGGCTTCCCTCCAGGCTTACCAAAGCCAGATGAAGAACATCTACTGAGACGTTCGTTTGCTTATAAGGAATCCAAAGCGTCCCGTTTGAGAACGCCTCCGATTGCCATTAAAGAATTACGGGCAATTTTGTCTTGTGTTACACAGATAGGCAAAGCAAAGCAAACAGTCTTAGGCCTTCCTTTTAGCCCAATCCGCTCTGTTCGACCTGGTTTGTCGTCTACCGGATCCTTCATCGTTACATTCGCAATTCCGGAGCAACAGCTTTGGGTTCTCGACTAGCAATTCTATTTCCATATTGCTTGATTCTCCCGCGTTACCTTCATTTCCCAACAATTCCATGATGTCTGGTCCAACTCAATCAAAGATGCTGGTCGTGCCGCCAGCACTAAACCTGCGCCGAGCTAGCTCTTACAGCGCCCAAGATCGTGGGCCTATATCATCAACTTCATCCCGTTTCAATTTCAACCACCTATTCTTTTCACCGCCTGCTTCTCCAGCACTTCCAGCTCTGGTACCTCGACCTCCAAAGAGGACCTCCAGCCAGATCCTGGTCGCTCGACCAAGCCGAGTCTTTCGACGACTTTTTCTCCTTGGTATCTTGCTCTCAATCACATACCTTGTGGCATTGGCTTTTCAGAATCCAGATGCCATTCCAGCGGCAGTATGGCCTTATTTTGGACAAGAGGAGTTTGAGATGGTTGGCCAAGATGCCTTCCCAGATTTCCCCACGCCCATTCTTATCAACGACAACAAGGGTCACTCGAAGTGGACTGTCTTTATACCACCAAACGGGGACTTTCCCTTGACTATGGACCAATATGCAGAGATGAGCAGTCAGTGCCGAGAGGTTTCTTCCCGGGCAAGAGATATTCATCACAAGGCCCCGATCACCGAAAAGGCTATTATCAACTATGATGCCAAAGATGAATACTATATCGACGTATATGATGCTGAGAGATCCGGCCTTCTAGCACCCTACAAAGGCATTCGTGCCAAAAACAAGGGCAAATTTGTTGGTGTGGATAAAAAGCACTTGAAGCATAAACCGGTGTGCGAAAGCACCATGACTTTTGTTTTGGAATCCTCAGATGCTGGCCTTGGTAACACACTCATGATGCTGTGGACCTTCTACGGACTAGCAAAGCAACTTGACCGTGAGTTCTTCATTGTGGATAAACGTTGGGCATACGGACCCTGGACCGAGATTTTCGAAGCTCCTCCTATCCCTGACTGTCGTCCTCCTCCTCGACACCACATGGTTCCTTGTCCTTTCCAAGCTCGTCACTTGGTCGTTTCCTCTGCGACAGCTAAGGAGGTATTCCCGGCGTTGCTAGCCCAAAATCATCGAGTTGCAGGAACCGAGGATGGATTGCGGGATCTCTTCGAACTGGCTCGTATTGGATATGAGGATCTATTTATCTTGAGTGATGAGGATCAGGCTTATGTCGATGAGCGTGTGACTGCAATTCAAGCAAAAGCCAACACTGAGGGCAGTCTCATGACGCATATGCCCATCATTGGGCTTCATGTTCGTCATGGTGACCAGCATCCACTCGAATTTCAATATCGTGATACCTATATCCCGGCTGATGTCTACCTTAAACAAGCCATCCGTTATGTGGACGAGTACTACAACAATACAGGAATGGAAGATAAAACGCAACGCCGACATATCACTCTCTTGGCTTCGGACGACCCCACAGTTCATGAGGAGCCTGAGTTTTCTCATACCATTCTTTCCCAAGATCGAATTCGTCTAGCTTCAAAAGGTGCGATTGCCCGCGCAAGTGGCAATCATCATTCGCTAAATAACTTTGTTGAGAACACGTTTGGTTGGGAGGGCGGTTTCTTTGCTCCCCTTTTCTGGAATCTTGGTGTTCAAAGCAAGAATAATGCGGCTGAAGCACCAGCAGGAGTGAACGTCGATGGTGTGAATGAAGAAGCCAGACATATGGCACCGCCTTCTGAAGAAACGCTCCGACTCCGTAGTCTCGTCGGTCGAGCGTATATGATGGATCTAGCCGTTCTATCGGAGTCCAGCGATAAGATTGTTTGCACCGTGAGTGCTTCAGGGTGCCGCCTACTGGCCGTGATGATGGGTTGGGAGGATAGCATGGAAAATGGGGGCTGGCACAACGTTGATGGAACCTATGGTTGGGCAGGGATCGACTGGTGAGCTAGAGCAAATTTTCATTCTTTCATTGAATGCTTTCTCTTGTGTGAAAAGCCCAAAAGGGCATGAGAATAACTGTAAGACGCACTGGATGTCACAAGCATAGGATGGTGTTGGTTGGCGTTGATTTTGGATAGCGATGAGATACCAATCTTTCCTGTTTTGTTTAATGAAAATGCATTGCAAAGATGGTGTTCAAGTGTGTCTGGGCTCTATCTTCATGCTGGTGTATAAGATCATGTTTCAAATCAGTTAACAAGCACACAATGGGGCATCTTGTGATGTATGGCAGCTTTACTAGCAGTTGGGTGAGAAATAGTCAATGTGGTATTTTATTAGGGCCCAAATCCAGAATCAAATCACCGCTTGCCCAGATCTTGGGCTACACCTCAACGCCGTCTACCCACAACAAACCCAGCTGCCTTCCCAGCAACTGATATACACCATGGACTGATTTCCGCCCCCTCATCAGTCATCTGTCTCGATACCGATAGACGAGTTCTTGAGCTCAATCTCTGCCCTGAGCTGCTTGATGGTCTGCTCAATACGAGTCCGGAGGATCTTGTTTGTAGTACGGGCCAGTTCTTCTTGCTTGCTGGCAAGCTGGTTCTTCAGGTCGTTGATGAAAGACTTGACGCCCTTTTCTTCGTCGCGCTGGGCTCGAGCATCCTCGTCCAGATCCTCATCGTCGTCATCATCATCATCGTCCGAAACTTCCTCAGACTCATCCGACTCAATGCTATCTTGGAGCGGCGCGGGGGTATTGGCCTGTGTGGTTGTCATTGG
The DNA here is from genome assembly GCA_013396035.1 of Fusarium pseudocircinatum. Classification (NCBI taxonomy): domain Eukaryota; kingdom Fungi; phylum Ascomycota; class Sordariomycetes; order Hypocreales; family Nectriaceae; genus Fusarium; species Fusarium pseudocircinatum. Next base: position 17,910 of record JAAOAS010000650.1, on the reverse strand, counting down.
CGTTGGAGCATCCATACCGGTAGCGGGAGTTTCATCGCCCATTTCCCCGAAAGCGGCCTCTAGATCGGCTGCAAGGTCATCGTCGCCATCTCCGAATACATCTTGACTCTGGAAGTAGTCCATACCATCATCATCATCCATATCGCCCTCGGCGTCCTCGTCTCCGCCGTCCTCGTCCTCGTCTTTGCTCTCATCGACCCATTCCCAGCGCGTAGAACCGGCTTTAGCATCCTCGGCGAGTAGGCGTTCGACTTCTGCTTCTTTATCCTCAATCTCCTTTCGACTAATGGTCTTGGCAAATCGCCGGTTCACGCAATCGTGCATGGGCGGTGTTAGGCCGTGTGGCCATTTGAAGTGTTGGTCGATCATACTTGGTAGAGGTGTTTGTCTTGCTTCAGCTTCAGTGGAAACTTTCTGGTAAACCAGAAGCATTTGGCAGATGTCTGCAGACTTGAGGAATGATTTGCGATCCCATGTCTTCATCGCTTCTGTAACTGTAGGCAGGTCCACCATAACAGCGGCAAACGGTTGACCTTTGACTGACACGACCGCCCTTCGAGAATCCTCTTCAAAAAATTTGAGTTGTATGTCTGCTCCTCCCTGGCTCCGAGGAATCCCCATCTTGCCATTCTCCATGCACGAGCGCACATAGTCACAGTGCTCTCCTGGTAGCATCCTCAGGACAAATTGTTCCTCTATCGATGGATCCTTCTCTCGATCGCTCGCCTCTGAGTCATAGCCATCTCCTGGCGGATGTACTGGTGCGCGTCCCTTTGGCTTCACCACGACCGTTGGAGTGAGCCCTGACTTCGTTGGTTTAAGTTTTATTTTTGTTGTTGGATGCGCCGAGCCCAGCTCATCATCTAGTTCTTCGTGTGCGCGCTTTTTGCTCTCGACGAGTTTCTGTGTGGGCTTAGGTTGTCGGCCAGCTTTCGTCTTCACTGGAGGTTGTTCCGCAGGTGTTGAGGGTTGCGATTTTCCGATCTTGAGCTTCACCTTGCGACCTTCCGTCGGAGTTGGAGTCGGAGCAGCTGGACCAGCCGGGACCAAGACTGAAGGTGTCGCATTCGCATCAGCGACGAAAGAGGAAGATCGGCTAACGTTAAGCTTCAGACGAGGTTTTGCGGGTGGTTGGCCATCCTTTGGTGTCGGTGTCGACATGCTGCAAATGGAGAGCTCAAGAAGTTCACGATGCTCAATTCAAGCGAGGATAAACTGAGTGTGTCATTCGCTCCTTATGAATCCGACGTACGGGGGAGCAAGGGTACAAAATCGCACTGATAAAGTCGATGCTTGGAAATGATGCGAAATGTCCTTTTATTAAAGTTGAGGTAGGTACAGTGATGGAACTAAAATGGAGGAGCCGCGTAGGCCGCGCAGCGCGCATCTTACCTTATGTGTCAGTTCCACTTTTACCCGCTGGCCATGTATCGTATATGTATCAGGCATTGTTGGAAAATGGAAATCATGAACCGAACATTCTTTGTATGTTTTTCTCCTTCTTGACAGTGATTCGTTAAGCTCCAGGCAAATTACGCCAATGTTCTATTTCATCTGTCCACTCAAGCTTGCTTCAGAAATTGGAGGGTCCGTGTTTTATTGACCACAAGAACTTCTGTTGCTGAGTCTATAACATCTTGCCACGATGTATTGCGGCAAGTTTCCTCGAGACTTGGTAGTTTCTTTGCTCTGCTAGTCTTTGTCTTTGTGTTGGATGCGCGCTCGCGAATCGCTTGAAGCAGTAGCTTGGCGAGTACCGGGTCTCGTTGCCCTTGTTTCTTGAGGTAGGTAATGATAAACTGATTCTCTCTCATTTTCGTGGTTTTGTGTTCGCGGTTCCAGCGTTTTGTTGAGTTGATTGCATCGTTAACGCGTGACTCTAGACTCGACAAGCTCGGAGGGGCTTCGTCATATGTTAGTTTTCAAAAGTCTTAAGGTCCCGGGCCAGAATGACTTACTCTGCTGATGGTGGGCACTTGAGGCGATATCTGTTTTTGCCTTGCGCATTGCTCTTGTTTCTATTCCAAGTAGAGATGGGCTTGTCGGAGCCTCATTGCCCCTAACACCTGCATGTCGTGAGGCGTCAATCATTCGACCTGATATCTCATCTATTTTTGTCCTCGCGTCCTCCAGTTGGTTGTTCCATTCCATTGCCGTATCACTCATGGCTTGCTGCAACCTCTCGATGTCCGCTCGTGTGACAGGCTCACGATTATGTCCAATACGAGCCATATAAGCCTTGACTGTTTGGATCTCAATCATCACCTTCGTCATCCTTTCTTCATTCTGGCGTCTGAATTCTTGGTCATCAGCGGTGCGGATAACGAGCTGCTGGACTTCTTTTTCAAGTCGACTGGCAAGCGAGAAGACAGTATGGAGGTTGAGTTCGAAATGCATATTCGCAAGCGCCTCTGCTTGTTTTAAGAGCTGATTTTCTTCACTTTTTGGACTGTTTGATGTTGTTTGGGTAGACGAATACGCAACATCAGGGAAGGGTTTCGATGCAGTGAAGGCTGGAGCAAAGTTGGCCGAGGATTGACTTGAAGGAGGCGACAGAGGTGCACCAGTTCCCTTGGGGGCTGATCGGTGGCGGTTTTGGCTCATGTTGAAAGCAATTTGAGTTTTTGTACTTGAGAAGGGAAGCGAGACAGGTAGCGCTGAAGGCTGCTCATCAGAATGCGAATGGCCCGGTGGTGATGGAAGGGAAAAGAGGCCAGGAGACGTGACGCCTCCATGAGATTTTGATTATTAGGTTGTTTGGCTTTCCCATCTACCTTCCCTAAGGCAGGTAGGTATAGAAAGGTGCCTGATGCCTATTGGTGTTTCCTTCTAAGTGAAAATGCTCCGAAATTGTTATCGAAGAGTGAAGGAAAGAAGGAAGGGGCTAGGTTTGGAGAGGTTCAGAGCAAGAAACAGGAGGCAAGAGGCTTCTCTGACACACGAACAACACCTACCTTACCTACCTATATCTAGTACCTACCTACTACCAAGGTAAGTATCTTGAGATTCGCCCTAAGGTTCCTGCCTATACAGCTCGAAATCTAATCATTTTTCACTCCGTCTGATAAGGTATGGAAGTAAGGTAAGTAATAGGATGTACTTAGCATCGCATTCCATAAGTACCTAATGTTGAGGTGTGCTTCTTGCAGATGGGACCCTGTAGCCTAGCAAAATAATTCCACATATCCGATCTTGACTCGAAGAGTTTACAATTTGAGCGTATGCAAATACCGTACAACGAATAGCTCGTTTCTTGCTAGAACGATGAATGCCCTCGTGTGTGCAGGACCAACATCTGTATTACCCAAGCGCCGTGGCCTTCATTACTCAAGGTCACCAATAACTTCAGCATCTTTCCCCTTCAATCTCTCCCTACCAATCCACTCCATGAAAATACTGACATCCTTAGCTATCGCCCCAGAAAGACCTAGCTTCTGTGCCCACATAGGTACCAAGCCTTTCGCATCAGATGCTGTTCCCATCACCCATTCCAAGCTTCCATCGCCTAATTCTCTTACCCTCTCAACACTTGTGTAAGCCGCCCGAATTGGGCCATCGTGTTTAGCCACGTCTGTTGCATCGTCACCGGCCCGGATCGCGATTTGAACGACAAGGAATTCCTTGCGTCCACGAACAGCAGCTGTGGCTTGTAGGACAGGAAAGACACGCTTTGACAGCGGGCCAGGAAGGTCATGGACAGACTCTTCACGACGTAATGTCCAGTCAATCCAAGTTTCGCCGTTCAGCTGAATCTCAATGCCTGAGCAATCCCATTCCTGCAGTCGCTTAAAGCTCACCACGCTTGGCGTAAAGGTCTTCTCCGCCTCACCGTGCTTCTCTTTGAAGCATCTCACGAACTCTTCCCAATCTGCCGTGCCCTTCTCTTTCTTTGCTTCATGAGTACTCCGTCGAAGCGCCCAAAGCTCTGACTGCGCTTTATCAGGTGGTATCCCAAGCCCCGGGTTCTTCTGCGCGACAACTCCAAGAGTCTCAGCATCAACAGTACGCTCGAATACATGAACAGAAGCGGCAGACCCGTCGTATGTTTTGACTGTCTTGTGTTTCCAGATATCACTTGTGGACTGTAGTTCCGTAGCAGGCTCCACGGAAGGGATCTCGGAAGGGGCGGAGTTTAGAAAAGGCAAGGCTTCGAGAATAATCGAGGAGAGAAGAACCTTGATCTCTTCTGGCGGTGCCCCTGCACCTGGAAGTTTAGAAGGGCGTATACCCCATAGGCGGACAAGAGGGCCATATGACTCGTTCATGATATCTGGATGATGTGCTGGTCCTTGGCTTGGGTCAAGGGTATTGATGTAAGTGGTATTGGTGGACAGTTGCTTCCTAAGTGAATCTTCGCAATAAGAAAGAATCAATAAAGAGCAGAAACAGAGCTGGTGACAATGCTGCTGAAAGACGTGTCGCCAGTCTTATCGCAGAATAACAAAGCTATTTCTCAGACTCAGACTGGTATGAATGCAGCACAGTCGTCATGGATGGCGCTCAGCTTGGTGGGGTCAAAATGCCAACTTCCGACTTGGTATGCCCCCATGAGACCGGGCGGCTAGCCTAGCCATCAGTTCATTACAGTGAGAGGAAGAGACGCAGAAAATTGTGTTGATTCATAATTTAATCGTTGCTTATTAAAAATGTATAGATTCTATCGCCAGATCTTTGCTGGCATGGCATGACAATTGACTTCTTTTTGGAAAAACCAGGCCAGCCATTACAAAACACTCAACTCCCGAGCATGCCCATTGCGTTTGCCGCATATATACAACTTATTTCGTGTTGTCTCATCATTATTTCGGGCCAAATCTACTGCTGACGTCTTTCCCAGTGAATGTTGGCGGGCTCCAAGGGTCGCGAGAAAAGCGAGGCGTAGTCGGTGTCGATCAGAGTGTTGCCGCCATCCACATTGCGGAACTTGAACTCACGCACAACCTCGGCAACAATTGTCTGAAGCTGGGCGTTGGCAAAGTGTTCGCCAATGCATCGGTGACGACCAGCACCAAAGGGCAGATAAGGAGAGGCAGAACCCTTGCTGACAAGACCGTAGCCATAGTCGATCTTCTCTTCGTCGTCGCCACGGTTAGCCATTCTGGGGAAGTTGGGAGAGTCGGCCTCCCATCGGTGAGGATCCCACTCATCGGGGTTGGGGAAGTAGGCCGAGTCGGTAGCGCTGACACCAGGAGCGGCGAGAAGAGTGTGCGAGGTCGGGATGGTGTACTTGGTTCCAGGAACAGGCATGGGAGACTTGACGGCGCGCATGATGGAGTGGATAGGAGCGTGAAGGCGGAGAGTCTCCTTGATAATGGCCTGGTTGAGGGGCAGCTTGGCAAGGTCGTCGTAAGTCAGGGGAGGCAAATCAGCACCGAGCTCTCTAACCTGCTCTTGGTACAGCTCTTCCATGATGTGAGGGTACTGAGCGAGACGGAGCATGATCCAAGAGCTGGTAGAAGAAGAAGAGTGCTGGCCAGCCATGAGAAGAGCAATCATCATGTGGGCGACCTCATGATCAGGGACAGGGGTGCCGTTCTTGTAAGTAGAGTTCATGAGATGCTTCATCATATCGTGCTCGGTGTCATCGTTGTCCTTAGCGCGTCGCTCCTTAATGGTGTCCATATAGATCTTGGCAACAGTGCGCTGGGCGTGGTCGCGCTTGCGGTTCCAGGGCAGAGGAGCCCAGTGAAGCATAAAGTTGATGGGAGTGAAACCCATGTCGAGATCGTGGTAGAGAGCGGCCAAAGACTCGTCAAACTTGTTACGGATGACGCTGCCCTGGAGGGCATGCGAGGCAGTAAAGATAGTGATCTCGGCCATTTTCTTGGGAATGTCGACAATACCGGACTTGCCCTTGAAATCAGGGCTCTTCTTGAAGTAATCGCGAACCTCGGAGGAGATAATAGGCACATATGATCGGAAGGCTTCGGTCGTGAGGGCGATTTTCATGAACTAAAAGCTTCTCTATCAGCATGTTTGCTACGCAAGGATCGAATTATCGTTTCTAACCTTCTTCTGCTCCATGAGTTTGGCATTGGGGCAGTCATACACGACATCCTTGCCGAAGACAGGAGTAGTGAGAACAGTGTAAATCTCCTCGGCAGAGACATCCTTGAGCTTTCCGTTGAGGATGAAGTCGTTTCCAGTGGGGCCAACAGCGACAGTGGTTTTCTTTCCGAGGAGGACAAAGGTGAAGACATCACCATGCTGGCGCAAAGTCAGCGTCTAGTCGTGCATTGATTTCTAGCATGATATCTTGGTTTTCTGGCGCCTTGTGCGTCCAAGGCTCATCTCCAATCCTAGATTTGTGAGCTCCTTGAACATACCTTGGCACGGTTCTCCCTGAAGAACTTAGGGGGGTCCATTCCGTATGTGATAGTGCTTCCAACGAAGGGGAACCAGTGGAAGACCAGGGGTGGTTCATTGCGGTTCTTGAAGAGTAGCTGGTTGAGTACATTGAGAACGACAGAGAGAACTATGAAAGCTCCAAAACCAATTCCGATTTGCTGGGCCAGGGGAAGCTCCTGATATTGTTGTGCGAGCGGGTGGCTCGCAAGTTCTTGGAGGAGACCCATGACTGGGTTTTGTAAGGAGGATGTCAGGGTTTCCGTTCCGTTTCGGAGGATGGAGTTACTAGAAAGAATTAAAGAAGAAAGTATCGTCCTCGGCGCCAGGAAGCACAAGAAATCCCAATAGCGAGTCTGTAGAAAGAAGAGACTGACTGGAAAATGAAAGGGAATGATGGCGAAGGAGATTAACTGATATGTAATTGCGACAGACCCCGACGTCTTTTTTTCGGACCGGGGTGTCTTAGCTGGTAGAAGAGACCCCACAAACCTGCCGAGCAAAAACAGCCAACAGCACGGTACACCGCCTGGGCTCTGTCGAGATTAAGCCCGTAGAATTGCCTCGCCCCGTGTGTGGTTCACAGTTTACAGCACTCCTGCTGCCCTGTAAAACGGAACCCGATGTGGTCCATGGACGGTTCCTGGAAATAATGGGGCATCATGCCGTCCCGTCGCGAAAGGGTGTGATATGATTGGCTCATGGCTACGGATTCGTATTCGCATACACTTTGTGGTGCCAGATCTTGAGCCCCTCATCCCTCCTTTTTCGCATTCTTATCTGCTTGCCAATAGAAGTATTTATTTGTTTTGCATTGACCGCTTACGTAGTGCCTAATATGTATGTACATAATGTAAGTTTACTAATTAAAAACCCCCAATCTGTATTTTTATCCTCATTCGACAATAACTCAATGACGGTCAAATACCATTATCACGTGAGGTTTTGATGTCGAAAATGCTATTTTCTCCCTTGTGTACCAATTCACCTACTTCGTGGCCCTTTCTTCTCTGCCCCTTGTACTGAAATCTGAACTCTTGAAATGGTCCGATAAATTGGATTACGGAGTTTCTGATTGGCTTCATTGCTGTGGTCCGAATAAGAACCCGACTCTTGATCAGCCGTGAACTACCCGGCTATTTAATGTGACGATCCTCGAATCATTTTCAGGGTCTTCGATGAATAAGGCCATATTGTTTATTGGTCAATGGCTTTTGACGTGTCCAGGATGAGAAAATACGGATCAAGGGACGTATCAGTATTCACATGCTGATCTGCTACCTAATGGCTGATGGAATTCTTGCGACAGTAGATACGATTCAAAACTTGAAAGAGCTCACAAAGTCCTGCATGTTCTATGATCGATCTCAATTGGAAGCACAGATAGCCATTGATTTAGAAAGGTTGCTCAATTCAATGGCCACTCTTAAGAGACTGTTGTGATAGTACACGTTTGTTTCACAACTTTCGAGGCCACGATACCACCGGAAATGCTACCAAACACTCAGAAACTACCCCTGAAGTCGCCGCAATTAACAATTCAAAAAAACATATCATGTTGGTTCCCAGCCCCGGATCACCCCGATCACAGAAACCACCTCGCCTATGAAGCCCCGCTTAAGATGGGCTGACGCTCGCGGGGCTCATCTTATATGAAGAAGTAAAACGTCGCCCGACTCCCTTCCGTATTCGTGAGACGGAATGGTCAATCACCGGGGCCTATCCGTCCCGGCCGGCGCCGAATTGACGTTACGGCCCGGACGAGGGCTGTGAAAATGGTCGGCATCCGAGGAGAAACAGCGGGTTTGAGATTCTGGTGCAATTTTCTCTGTCGATGGCTCTACAGACTGCACGGCATGGCCCCGATACCGGTTGCGAAACCGTAAGTCTCATAAGTGTAAAAAAAATGTTCACGCAATTCAGAAGACGTGAAATGACTACCATGAAATGACTACCATGTCAGGGCATTGTCAATACAATAGTGGACTATCAGTTCGATAGGGTCTGTTGCGCCTGTTGCGCCTTGAGGCCAAACTCATCTGTCACCGTGCCCCTTCTTATCGCTGTAGAAGAAGTCCGTGAGCTGCCCGTACATATTTCTACTATCGTGAACTCGTTGAACTGTCCACGAGGCCAACAAGACGGCGGCGTTGGCCGACAAATTCTAACTATATGGTGGTTAGCAATACTATGCTGTATAAAATCGAGGCTGTTCCTAGGGAGTCCGGGCAATATGATTCAAAATGTTTTTTTTATTCCTGTGCCCTAAACTATGAATCGTGAAAACCATGAGGGGAACATTACCGACGCCTGTAATCAGAGTATCAGAGTATCTACCAAGAGCAAACACAGACTCGCCAGGCAATAAAATATGTGAGTGAGCAAAAGGCATATCAAAATCTTCATGTATCCCCGTAAATGCACGTAAATTGCATTAATGCTCCAAGTCCGCCTATACATTAGTAGTGAGCCGTCGTCAGGTAACATAAACTCGAACGTTGTCTTGTTAGGTCCGCTGCGTTACTTATGTCGCAACCACAACCGTCAAGGACATCTTACAAACTCCAACTGCCAACAAATCTCGCAACCCTCGTGAAGTATCGTCTACACTTGTCACCGAAACGACATAAGCCATAGAGAGAATCATGTCTTCTAAGCAACGATGCTCTTTCCGACAGCACCCCATCGAAGTTTACGAAGCCCACTGCCCGAAGATCGAATTACTCCCTGGCCGCAGGATGTCGTTTCGTTGACACTTCCAACACTGGCAGCCAGCGCCTCTTGCTTGCCGACCTCACGACCGATAACATAACCAGCACCAAACCCCACCACAGATACAAGCACGACAACCCCAGCGCTGACAACCCATGTGAGAAGGGTTGGTGAGATGTTGGTTGGCTCTTCGATCTGGGCAACCTTCTTTTTCTTAGTAGCCCGTGAGACCGTCGGCGATCCGGAGCCATACTTGCCTCTTTCAGAGGTTCGTGAAGGGGATCTTGCGGGGGAGCCCCGTTTGCGGGGTGGAGATGGGCCCGCAGGTCGTTGGGCTCGTCTCGGCTCCGTTGACAGCTCTGACTCCGGCACAAATCGGAGTTCCATGGGTTGACTGCTGGGGCCTACACCTGCGTTGGCGGTCCTCTGGGCCTCTACTTCATCCTTTGACTTGGGCAGACCTCTAGCAGCATGCGCGCAGGAGAGAAGAGTAGTGAGAGATGCACGAAGAGCCGCGTCGTTCTCTTCACGAACAGCCGGGGACATAAAGCTTGGGCCCGCGCGGTGGGGCCGTGTCTGCGATCGTTGGGTGAAGGATGGCCGTGTAAGACCATTATGAGGATGAGGAGGAGGAGCGCTTGGGATGGCTGGAGCCGAGTCTCTTCGTTGGGTGGATGGATGAGTGAAGGCATTTGGCTGAGGTCGAAAGATACGCTCTGTAGGTTGATCGGACACACGTCCGAGCGCGGTGACGTTATCACCATCCGACTCAGCCTCTGAATCCATATCCGCCTCCTCCTCGGGCTGAGCGTTCTCGGTCGAGCTGGTAAGTAGGCGATCATCTTCGCTATCGCTCTCGTCATATTCCTCCTGGCTACTCAAATCGGCCGCGTTCACATTATGAATAGCAGTCTGCTGTTGAGGGAGCGATCGTGCTGATTGCTGTAATCGTCGTCGGCGCACATATGGATTTCCGACGCGCAGGCCGGTAGTAACAATCTCATCACCGATACTGGACAGGGAGGAAGATGAGGGCTGTGATGCAACTTCTACCCAAGTTTCTAGAAAAGTTAACATACAAGTTTGGACAGTTTGACCTATGGGGTGGGACTTACCATCGTGACGTCTCTGAGAGGGAAGCCCAGGACTCGATCTCGCTCCATTTGGAGACATCCTATTTCCTTGCCAACCTTGGTTTGCTTCTCCGTCCATTTTCCCTCTCCTCACGCCGATAAGATCGAAGTTTGTTGAAAGTTGAGTTGTTGGGACACACGGTATTCAAGTTCCGAGGCGGACTACAAGAAGACACGGGACCCAATATGCTAACTAGATCAGCAGTGCGACTTCGCTTATCTCTTGGGTATGGGGTGGTGTTATTCAGGAGGCTGCCGAAAAGTTGAAAGATGGCGAAGCACAAGAAAGACAGATGAAGTACAAAGTGAGGGTATAAAAAAGATAGAAAGTAGTAATCGAGTTCTTGGCCAGCGAAGTCGGGGCTGGGAAAACCGTTAGTAAAGTACAGTCAAGAGCCTGGAGTGGACGATTGTTTCTTTGTTACAGGCACGAGAGCACATCTTGCTGCCCAGTGATAACAACTAAGTAACGGTACTTGTGGCGCTGGTGGGGAGACCGTGCGGACTCACCTATGGTGCATACTAGCTATGAAACAGCGACATGCCAGACGTGTACCCTATTTAGTGTAATAGTACTGATGCTCTAACGATGACGCTCTTCTTGTTGCGCACTGTATATCTATGGTCGCGAGAGCGGTGAAGCACCTTTATACGAGTATCTGTACATCAGCCCCGCCTTACATCTGAGCATACAGCACGAATATTACGGTCATGAGTACAAGGCGGGGTTTGGATCACCCAAATAAGCTCACAGCCGACCCAAAAAGAAATTCCACCGTAAAGAGAATCTCAAGCAACTGGAAGAGGAAAGGGGGTTGAGGCTGCCAGACGTTAGGTATCCTCCAGCCTAAGGTATGCATGTTCTTGAATGTACACGAGTAATATTTGCTTTCTTCGGCTTGACTATGTTTCAATATGTAATGGAGTCATTCGATACCTCTTACGATATCCTGTACTATCGTGGATAATTAAAGACCCTTGACCAAGCTCTGGGCTCATAGACCTGTCGACTTTCATGGATCTGCATTATGCGCGAAACGAAGAATCATGGAACAATGCCCTGGGCCATTTGTTCCCAGTAAGCCTTGAAAGTTATGGCGTAACTATTGTCCAGTTAGCGCCTTAATATAACACGGCAGCCCAGTCCAGCGAAACTTGAACTTGTTAATTATTACAGTCTATTATGGGTGCGTCATCTCTAGCTTTTGAATAATATCGGAACTGGAGCCCTGGATCAACACGTATCATGTATCAGCTGGAGATACCGTAGTACTACTACCTACCTGTTACCAAGTTGCTACCTTAGGTAGTATTATATATTAACTTAGTAAGGTAAGGTACGTATTGCAGCTTTGCACCTCACCTCACCAAACCTACCTAGCAGCTGACTCTCAAGACTGATCTCCATGATATTCTTTTCAACTTTCCCATTAAATTCGCCTTGATTATCAGTGTTCAACCATCATGTTGACATGCTCACGCGTAAGTACCTTAGTGTTTCTCAAAACTGGTCACTCTGTCCCCACCGTCCGCGTGATTCGCGGCTTATGTGACACAGCCATCACACGCGGCACATCAATTTATGGACAGCACGTTTTGAATGGCAGCAGCTGCATCCTACATTCTGCAACAGTACAGTGGGCAGTACCAGTATGTATGTTATGAATGAACTGTCTACCTACCTCTGCGCTATACCTGACTCAAGATGGACCCATGCCCCTAATTTAAGCGTTTTGTCTAGGGTCATATGTAAAGACGGGAACATATGATCTCCAAGACAATATCATCCCGGTGCAAAATATTCACTAAGCTATCCTATACTTTAGCTACACTCACTCATGAGAAGACCCCTGTGACGTCATTGAGAGAAACATAATTAACTTTTATTGCGCCCCTACAATCGAGATGTGCACTATCCCGTTGCTACATAAATCGAAAGAATAACGGCAGTGGTATACTCACCATCAAACGATGAAACAGTGTACATGGTATAAGAAATCAAGATGGTTTAGTCGTCAAGGCAGGAGATCTTCGTCAACTGGTGCTGAGGTTAGGCATAGGCATGGTCGTATCTTTTCGAAAAGCCCCCAGGGACCCTCAAGAGCGTTCGCAAGAACCGACTTGGTCCACTCCACAAGGTCTGGAAGACATAGGAAGCCTCTTCCCAAAGAGTGGTCAACAAATCCCTCAGAAGCCCACATGGTGTCTGCCTTGAGAAAGGGCTTGATCAAAGAGCCAAAGACACCAGGAAGGTGCTTTATGAAGATGCCACGAGCCCACGGTCCCTCAAGTGTAATAGCCCCCAGGTCTATAACTGCTTTACGCGTGTGATGCGTATTCTCAAAGCCCACTACTCCATGATGGAGTTTTGTCTTGTGTTGAATCGACAGCCCACAAAAGCCCACTTATTGGTAAACCCGCCAGAAGCCCTCAGTTCGCAACTGTTATACATCAACCCACGCTTAATCGAAAGAAATCTTGGAGCCAGAGAAAGTGGTAGGAGTGCGGTTAGCACCAGTGCCGAAGCTACCACCACGACCACCACCACGGCCGCGACCACCACCGCCACCGCGACCACCTCCACGGCCTCCAAAGCCACCACGGCCGCCACCGCGACCACCTCCACGACCACCACCAAAGCCGCCGCCGCCGCCCTGCTGAGGCCTGCTGCTGGCATAGTCCAGGCGGACGCTACGGGACATACGTCCGTTGCCAATAGGGGCACCATTCTTGGCCTCGAAGACCTGCTTGGCATCCTCGACCGAGTTGAAGCTGACATAACCGAAGCCCTTGAGGTTACCGCTATCACTGTTGGGAGTTAGTAACAGGAGCTCGGAGGTAGAGTGAACATTGCTACTTACGGATCGGTAGGCAGCCGAACGCTGGCAACTTCAGCGACCTCGCTGAAGAACTCACGGACGGTGTCCTGGTCGACATCGAAAGGAAGGTTACCGACGAAGAGGGTATCGCTCTCAGGGCTGACAGTGTCACCATGACGCTGGGCACGATCGGCAGCGCGAGACTGAGGGTTAGCATCAGCAGGACGAGCGTTGGCATAGTCGAGGTTGATCGCACGGCCTTCAAGTTCAACACCCTGCATGGTCTCGTAGGCCTTGGTGCAAGAGGCAGCATCGTTGAAGTCGACATAACCGAAGCCACGGCTGCGACCAGTACCCTTCTCGGTCATGACACGGGCGTTGGCAAGGCCCTCAATGTGCTTGAAAGCCTCGTAGAGGGCATTGTCGTCGATGGACCAGCTCAGACTGCCGGCGAAGAGGGTAGTAGGCTCGTCAGTCTTTGTCTTCTTGGCATCCGCATCGCCATCATCCTCAGCCTTGCGCTTCTTGGAGGGAGCCTCCTCGGTCTTCTCAATCTTGGCGCCGGCCTCCTCATCAGAGTCGCTGCTGTCACTGTCATCGGAGTCATCCTCAGAATCGTCGGAGTCGGAGTTGTCAGAAGAATCAGCCTTCTATGTATGGAGTTAGTAAGAAGTAGCTTCAGTAGATAGAGTATGGGTGTACGAACCTTCTCGGCAGCCTTCTCGGTAGCCTTGGTCTTGGGCTTCTCCTCCTCGCTCTCGTCGTCAGAGTCGGAGTCGGAGTCGGAACCGGAGCCAGACTCAGAGTCGGATGAGTCAGAAGACTCAGCCTTCTTGGCGGGAGCGGCAGCCTTAGCAGTACCGTTGGCCTTGGTAGCCTTAGCCTTGGGCTTCTCATCCTCAGACTCGCTATCGGAGTCTGAGCCGGAGTCGGACTCAGATTCAGATGAAGACTCTGCAGCCTTGGCCTTGGGCTTGGTGACAGTCTTCTTAGTAACCTTCTTCTCCTCCTCAGAGGAAGAAGAGTCGGAATCGGAGTCGGAAGCCTCAGACTCGCTCTCAGACTCAGACTCGGAAGAAGATTCGGGCTCAGCCTTCTTCTTACTCTTCTTAGTGTCCTTCTCCTTGGTCACCTTCTTGGCAGCAGCCTTAGCAAGCTCCTTGGACTTAGACTTGGAGGACTTGGAGGGCTTGGTGATGCCTCCGGCCTTGACGGTGCTGAGAGGCTCAGCAACCTTGGCCTTGGTCTCCTTTGTCTTTGTCTTGGCCATTGTAATTATGTATTAAGGTAGAAGGGGGTAAGAGGTGGTAGGGAAAAGGTGAATGTTTAGTCGGAGAGAATGAGCAGGAAGAAAAGCAGGAAGAGCGGATGTAGAAAGCAGACTTTTAAGCTGGTGGTTGGATCTACTTTTTTTTCTCACTTTTTTTTTTCCTGCCGTCAGAATGGTGGGGCGCCTGAGGGCGGTGAGAACCTTCGGACTGACAGGGAAGGTGGTCGATGGACTTGTGGGTCAGACCTTGCCTGAGAATTCAGGTCGCTTATTATTGGACATTCAATTCACCTAGGTTGAGCTTCAAGCTACCTACCAAGTTGCCGATACCTATCGACTGAGTCCCGTTGTCAGCCTTACGCGCTGTCCTTCGCTACAATTCTATAATCTACTCATAAGCCAAAAAGGCAGCCTCAGAATCACCATGCCTACTCCCGAGTCCGAGCAGTTTAAGGCTCAGAAGCCCACCGTTCCTCCTACATTCAATGGCGTCGATTACGATGATACTAAAGCCTTCAAGGCTGCCGAGGATTCTCTCATCCGAGAGCAATGGGTTGGAGCCATGATAACTCGTCTTGTCGGAGAGGAGCTCAACAAGTGCTACGTTCGAGAGGGTGTCAATCACTTGGAGAACTGCGGCCACCTCCGAGGTTAGTTTGCTTCGACATGGAGCTTTTCCCGAGGGCCGCCGAGAGTAGGCTTTGAGCATTTACTGACTTTGGAGACTAGAGAGGTATTTGCAATTGCTGAAGACGAACAAGATCAAGGGCACCAAGTTCCTGCAACAAAACTATGTTGACCAGAAGGATCAAGAGCTTGATCTCGCTGCCAAAGTTCACACTAGCGACAAGATTGCCAAGCTCAACCACGGCCGATTCTCATCGTAAGCCTTTAATCAAACCAGAAACTGAGTTGGGAAGGGATTGCATAGATGTGATGTTTAGATGAGAGGGAATTATGGTCTAGATATCATGATTTGAGTATCTCGGCTCACCAAAAATGGGTGTACCAATCATCTGACCTTGTATGACTTGTATATATCAGGAAGAAGCGAATTAAAAGAAACTATAAGGAAACTGCACAATTGCACTTGTGAGAGCCAATGCATATTGGTCGTAGTTCAACATTTTGGAGGCTTCCAATGGGGCGCGAGGCTGACATTTTACATCTTCCATGACCTCTCATTGGCTCTCCACCAACTGGTCGTCCAAAATTTCTCCAGAACTTCGAGCCTCGTTACACTTCATCTCCCACCAACCCAGCACCAGCAATCATAATGTTCTGTACTCGGTGTCTGCGCGCCACCTCCTTGCGGCGCTCGCAGCCGATTCTTCGACAGTTTTCGACAACGACAAATTTCCGTTCCGCCGAACCTCAACTTTCGACTCCCGTTACAGCGCTCGGTGAGGCACAGAAGGATGTCCCTGCTGCACGATCATCATGTGCACCTGGAACTGTTCTTAATGGCTTAAACTATACCAAGGGTGGGCAGGACCCTGTCGCAAAGAATGATGATGAATACCCAGAATGGTTGTGGTCTTGCTTGGAAGTCTTGAAGAAGAGTGCCGATTCGGCGGATGCCGATGCTGGTGACGAATTCTGTATGTTTTATGCCTGATACCCTACCACAAGGCAAGACATCACTAACGACACTAAAGCCAAGTCAAAGAAGCAAAGAAAACTGGCAGCCAAACGCCAAAAGACCCTCGAGGCCAAGCTGTTGGCTGAGGGTAATCTCGAGGCTCTGGCTCCTAAGATTCCTCTTCAACGCCAGTCTATCAATATCCTCGGAGAGGAGAATCGAGGAGTCGAGCATAACATTGAGGCCGCACAAAAGCGAGAGGAACTTAAGAAGGCCATGCGAAAGGAGAGAAGGGCCAAGATCAAGGAAACCAACTACCTCAAGTCTATGTAAATTTGAGATGGTTATCTATATATGTACACCACCTAAGAGTATGTAACTCGACTGTACCATACCGCGGCATGAAGGAAATGATTCAATAGATTCAACTCATGACCAGCATTATTTCACGATAAACACCAGATCTCATCGACCACGTCATACTGCGTGATATGTTGAGTCATATTTATCTCGAATATCCTATCTGTTTAATAATCGCATAATACTCACCTCATCATGAATAGCATAGCTTGATCATCAAACTCTTTAAGAGAGAGCACAACTCTGTGGGCCCAAGGTGTACGATACTCACAGCACACTCAAATCCAGCGGTACACTGCTGCCTCTTCCTGCCCTATATTTTCTTGTTCCACCTAAGAAGTCCCTTGGTTTCGGGAACAAACCTTCATCCTTGAACTGCCACCTAGAGTCGTTGATCACAGTACGGACCCCACCACTAATACCGGGCGTTTGCGCTGGTGAGTGCTTCGGGCTTGGGGATTTTGCTCCATTGGCTGTCAAGGTGAACATACTTGGATCCAACATGGACTGACGAAGGGATGAACCTCGAGAACGTGTCGTTGGTGGCGGTGGCGAAGGCGCGCTTGGAGGTGCTGGTACTGATCCAGAAGGTGGGGGTGGAGGAGGAGGAGGCGCCGCGCTTGGAGATGCTTGACCAGCGGCGCGAATGGCAGCTACTGCAGCGAGTGATGGTGTCGAATGTGATGCTGCAGGCGGAGGGGGCGGAGGGGGCGGTACTGAAGATCGTGAAGCCGGTGATTGACTCGGCAGAGGAGGTGCCGCAGAAGGCGGAGGAGGAGGAGGAGCGGCAGGAGCGGATGCACTGTTTGATGGAGGAGGCGGAGGTGGTGGTGGAGCAGGAGGCGCTGAAGATGGCGAGGGCGCGGATGGTGGCAGAGACATTGACGAAGGCTTTCTTGACGTCGGCAGGGGAGGTGGCTTCTTTCCAATAGGAGGAGGGGGAGGCTTGAATCCCACTGGTGTGGTCTTTCTCAAGTTTGCTGCTCCTCCCGGAGGCGGTACTGGAGGCCCTCGCCCAGGAATTGATGGCGCAACTGCTGAAGGAGGCCTTGGTGCGGAGCCGACTGGAGGTTTGGGTGCTGAGGTAGTAGATTCAGGATCCGATCGATATGAAGAATCAGCATTTGCGCCCGTGTCAATGCCTCCCCTGCTCTTTTTCAACTTGGGCATTCCACCAGCGAAAAGACCACCCAGCTGCGGCGCGGCATCCATGCCTGCCGTCGAATCGCGAGATCCTTGATCACTATTACTCCTCGCTCGTCCTCCTGGGACCGGTGGTGCTAGACCTCCTGGGGGCTTAGGAGCACCACCCAGGCCGGGGACAGGAGGTGCGCCGCCAACAGGCAGAGCTGCCGACGAATTTGATGTATTTCCAACTTGAGGCGCTGAACGGTCATTGGTAACAGCTTTTTTGAGAGCTTTGCCTTTGTGGATATCTGATAGAAGTGCGCCCTGGAGAGCTGTCAGATTTCGTCAAGCTAACTATAACGACGGACGAAGGTATGCAGTAAATGAACATACTCTGTTGCCTGCCCCAGCAGGCGGACGAGCAGGAAGACCTCCTGGAGGAGGCGGAGGAGGCGGAGGAGGACCACCCATGGCACCAGGCGGCGGAGGAGGAGGAGGCGGTGGTGGAGGAGGCATCACGGAGTCGTTCTATGTCCTGAACTGTGTGGGATAGGGTGGTTG